>JAJHSJ010000002.1:112760172-112857846 GCA_021015155.1 Magnolia officinalis
ATATATAAAATAATAATAAAATTTTTTTAACCCCATTAATTTATTAGTGGAGGTCATCTGACTTTTTACAAAAAAAATTAGCCCCATTAAATTATTAGTGGAGGCCATCTAACTTCCAAATAAAAACCGTTAGCCCCGCCAACTCATTAGTGGAGGCAACGAGACTGTTTACTTAACTCACAAAATAAAAACCGAACGACGACACCCCCCCGCGAGATCGAACGAATATTTTCTAAAAAATAAAAAAATAGCTTTAAATAAAACCCTCAAGGAGCCTAACTCCAAAGAGGATAGTTTTCGAAAACGCACGCGTCACGCAGTACACTGAGGAATCTCCCATATTCTCCAGTTGCGGACAGTGCAAACAGTTAAATAAGACTCGATCTCTTCCGGTTTCCCCGAAGGACGATCAAGTCCGTACATGATACATGTATGATTGGCCAGACCTCTATAACTGGGTAGTCGTACAAATGCTAGTAAGATGAGTGGATCTATCTCTGGAAAGAATAATCAAACTCGAAGTGAAGACGATCCATTGTAACCAAAGTGTCAGACTCAGCAGATTGCATGGCAAACAGATTACCTGCACATACCTAGCCCGGAATGCTCGCAAAATTTGATCGAGTCCAAGTCGGCGTAGTGAGTTCCCCGTAAGGCCGCACCAACGCGCAGGGCAGCTAACCACTTTGACGATCAAATAGAACGAACATTCCTAGGGTGATTATATAGCATAGGAAAGACAGACCTAACAGTACGGGAATCCTCGTAAAGCCGTGACAAATGCGCAGAGGCCCTTACTTTTCAGACTTACCCTCCAATGCTGTAAGCAATCCGATGTGAAAGGGTTGTGATTGGTGATCCGTAAAGCCGCGACGAATGCGCAGGAGGCAATCACAACATTTTCCTCAACCCTCGTGGCATGTGCAAGTCATCCTTTTTCAAACAGTCAACTGACAATGATACAATGGTAAGCAATAGATTTGAATCGCTACCCTTCATTCTGACCAGAAGGGTGGGGTGTCCACTTGCTTTGACCTTCAGTTGCTTGCAACCTCGGTCAAAGAGGGGCATCTGTAGACACCCCACCCAGGCTAATCTTGATTTTGTTAAGACAATCCGAGAACCATGATCATATCCTAAACCTAACCCTAATTCTAACCTAAGCCATCAGGAATCATCATTCAATCCAGACCATGTCCAAAATCGACCTATTTCTCGAATCATTTTCGGGTAACCATCGAGCCGACTTCAAGTCATTTAGAACCAAATGTCCAAAAGGAACTTTGTTTCACTCTAAGGACCCAAAAAAGGACTTACCAGATGAATTTCGAGGAAAACCGTACCGAGGTGGTAATCGGATTACCGCCGGCGGTAGTCGGATTACCGCTTCCTCCCAGAAAATGCGCACGGAGCCAGTCACACGAGTTCCGGACTCAACCAGGTCCGGGCGGTAGTCCGACTACCGCCGGCGGTTGTCGGATTACCGCCGGCGGTGATCGGAGTTCCGCCGCGTGCGGTCTGAGCAGGGACAGCTGTCCCAGCATCCAAAGTCAACTTTCCTATATATTTACCCTCCCCATCCTCACTATTTACCGTTTTACCAGCCCCTTTAACCAACGGGAGCATGCCATGTGGCATCTCTCTCCTCTCCACCAATCACCATGTGCCACATCAGCATTACCCCCCTCTTATCCTTTAATTACCAAAAAACCATTGGAAAGGGCTATAAATAGCCCTCTCCCCTTTCATTTTCAACACACATGGAGAGAAGCCACCAAGGGAGAGAGAGAGAGAAAGAGTGAGTGAGGAAGAGAGTGAGGAAAAGGGAAGGAGCTCCCAACCCTCCAAGTTCTGATTTTTTCAGCTACCCCCTAGCCCTCCTCTCAACCTTCCAACCCATAAGCCTAACCCAGTTTGATCATGGTTCAATCAATATTTTAGCCTACTCAAGAATCAAGCCAAAGATCCATCATCCTACAAGCATTCATCATGACATCTATTCCCTTCTCAACCCCCCTGCTTCTTTAGATCTCTAGTGGACGTATGCTCTGTGACTTGCCGTACATCGGATCCTGTCACATCAGAAATTCCTAGTGATCTAGTCCACTTTTCTTATCTCTTTGCATAAGCATCATCACATCCGTCCTCTAGACACATTGTCGGACATATGCTCTGTAGCCTGCCGAAATACTCGGATCTTGCTACATCAGAAATCCACGTGTGACTAGTCCCCTCATGACCATAGCATCATCATCATCCTTTGAGATTATTTTACCACACTAAGTCGAGACCGTACATTTGTACGGGCAGAGAGGGTGCCTAACACCTTCCCTCTTTGTAACCGAGGTCCTTTACCCGGAATCCCGGATCATAGACCAGGAGTCAATCTAAGGTCGGAGAATCTTCAGATTTCTCCAACCTTACGTATTCCGTGGTTCTAGCCGACCGCGGAATTCTGAGATCATTCGGCTAGTGGCGACTCCAGCAATCATAAGTCAGCTTAATCATCCCTAGCATCACCATAACACCAACATTTTATAGCAACAACATGAACAACTTGGACGCCGATTTTTCAGTGTCTACACCTTCCTTCCCACAATTCCAGCACTTTACCTTTCATTTGCCCTTGCCCTTTGATTTGGATCTATAACCTAGAGAACTCGTACCTTGTTCAGAATTCATACCCATTGTAAATAGTGCATCAGAAGATGTCCCCATGTCGCCGTTTAACTTTCTCATAGCCTTCCCTTGAAGGGCTGAGATAACGGTGTCGACACGCAGGGTTTTATTCGTGCTGCACATAGTGTCCTTAAATGACTCATACAACGCCGGAAGAGAATTCAAAAACATACATGCTTGTTCTTCATCCTTCATCACTTCCTCCATATCCAGCAATTTGTAAACCAATTTATTAAAGTTGCTGATGTGAGCCTCCAGATCTCCACCATCTGCCATCTTGAAGTTATACCACTGCTGCTTCAAGTGTAGGCGATTTTCAGAGGATTTTTTTGCATAGACATCTTATAACTTCACCCATAACTTAGCCATGGTTTTCTCCTTCATGACGTTGTTGTAACGTCCCGTCCAGCCAGCACAGTATCCTGAGGCGTCCACGTCGGATTTGCCGCAGGACCATCCGTTTAAACTGCTCAGGGTGAGGTACCACAAGTTAATTAACCTAGGATTTGCCCATTAAAATAGACCGGACAAGTCATGATAGGACCTGGTGCGGCCCGCCAAGCCAGATCGCCTGTTTACACTTAATAACAGCCCGTGTGGGCCGCCCAGTGACCGAGGAGGGTCAGAAAAATCTAAAAGTTTAGGAAATCATAGATCTTACTGGGCTTGTGGTCCATCGCCGACTGCGAACACAGTGGATACCCAGAACTGGGATCTGGCACTAGCCGAATGCACCCCGCCAATGCCAGTATTAGAATCTGGCACTTGCAATTGAAGCTGAGATATCTGGTGTTCCAGCCATCGGATTTCTTCCAAATTTGCGGTGACGGTTTAATATATTTTTCTACTCCCATCCACCAAATATGGGACTTGATCGTGGAACGGTGACCGTTGATCGCAAAATCGGACCCGTACGACCAAACCCCACATCCGATCGTTCTCAAATTTTGTGTGACCCTTCATCAGGCCATGGAGCACCTACTCTACAAGTTTCATGGCCAGAGGGCCGCCAGAACTGCTCCAATCACTAGATCGGCCCCCACAGGGCCATTTATGGGTCAGAAACGCTTTCTCAGATCATATATCCGTTCATCCGTTCGTCCTCAATTTTTGTATGGACCCTAGTCGGGCCATAAGGCACCTACATGCCGAATTTGGTGGCCAGAGGGGTGGTAGGGCCACCCCGACACCAATAGGAGTCCCATAAGGTTATTTTGGGAAAATGTTGAAGCTTGGGGCCAAAGGACCCAACTCTAGGGAAATAAACCCTAGCTCTTATCTCATTTCTCCCACCATTCTCCAACAACAAACATCCTTCTCCCTCATACCCTTCTCCATTCTCCAACAACAATCTCTCCCTCATAACTTCCTACACCCTCCACCCATTAAATCCTCTCCCTCATAAACCTCCATCATCCACCCACAACCAACCTCTTATCTCATAACTCCCACCATAACCACCATTGCTAGGGGAGTAAAGAGAGACCAAGAGAGTAGAGAGAGTGAGGGTGAGCTAAGGAGCACCCTAAATCGAGGTGGGGCCAAGGAAACTCAACCCTTTCAACTCCCTACCCCTCCTCCAAGAATAAACTCTCCGCCACAACCCCAAATTCGTCCATTGGTCATCTAAGTAAGAACCTCTCACCTTTTCTTCGTGAGATCCGAGTATTAAGAAAGGATTGGCATGAAATTTCTCACATGCAAGGTTTGGTTTTAAGGATTCCGGCCGATCTACCCCGATATCCACATCTCCTAGGTCGTTTCTAAGCCTTCATCAAATCTAAGGTGCGGACTATTGTTCTTAGGTGGCATAGCACCAATTTTAGTGTGGGTTTAATGATTTTGAATGCTTGGTTGTCATATTAGAAATTCTAGAGAAACCCTGGGGGTTGCATGTTTGTTGAAATTGTTTGGATGTGCATGCTTAGCTCTCAAATGTGATATAGATCTTGCCTTTTACATGATATTATGTTAGATGATAATATGCTCATGATTGTTTGATTCTTTTCCCTCATATGTGGTGTTTCATTATGTGTATGATTATTTACACCTATACTCATGATTTCTTAAGATGAAGGAAGTGTTTAACTTCCTCACACGACCCACACACTCACATGCACCTTGTTTTCGTGATAACATTTGCTGACTTGATAGAAGTATTCGCTTTGTATGCTTGAGATGTATGAGAATATGATATTGATGTACTAGTTGATAATATGGATAGTGGGCATGTTGTAGATTTCCTTCACTCCCTTTGGTTGGTCAGGAACATGATGAGAGATGGTAGTCTCATCGGTAGGACTATGTTAGGGCTATATCCGTGGGTTTGGGCGGGAGTGTTCGAGTGGCTGTAGTTCGACTACATGGGTCCCTTGTGCCCGAGGTCACTCGTCTCACGCTCTCCTGACTCGTGCGGTCTAACCTACTGTCTGACTAACCTTGTTTGTCAACCCTGTTTGCTCACTTATGTATGTAACTTGAAACACCTTACAACCATTGTGGCCCATTGATACTTAGACTGTAATGGATCCACAGTCTCGTGAGCCGGGCATGGTGGAATGGGACACTGTGTCCTAGCTGTCGGCCTACGCTGGGGTACTGCGCCTCCCCGTAGTGACCGCGAGCGATCCCTCCCTATCGGCACTCCTCATGTGCTTAGAGTCGGGGATGAGGACCCTGACGGGATCACGGACCGCGGGGACTCGGCCTCACGCGTTGATGGGGTCTTGGCCTCGCAACCAGCTTAGGGCATTGATACGTAAGGTGTACCAGAATCCACAACCTACTGGATGACTGGACTTAACTAATAACTCGGCTAATACGATCGCATTGCATCGCATTAATTAGGGTGGCGACTTGGCAGTCGAGGTCGCTCTGAGGGAGTGCTGCCATATGCGATCGTTAGATGGAGTCGCTCGAGAGAGCGTTGTGGCGAGGGCATGCATCATTTCATCGCATTGCATGCGCATTTAATAAGAGTTGTAGATGTTGCTGATTTACTGCTTTTCATTAAATTCATATTATAATTGATGCCTGTTATAACTTAAGATTAATAGTTCACACTGAGTTGATCACTCACTCCCACTCTGGGACGGTGTTTTAAAACACCAACCAGACCTAATCTTAGATGCAGGTGACTCAGGGCTGGAGGAGCCTGGTGAGGGGAGCTTCGAGGAGGAGGACGAGCTGTCCTACTTCCAGATGATGGATGGTTTCCCGTCGGCTGGAGAGGCGGGATCGGATCGCTGAGTGTGGGCTCGACTTTACTTATTTTGGACTCACCATTCTTTTGGCATTTTGTTGGGTGACGCTATGCGCGCCCCCTTTATTTTTTTGGACATATATATATATATATATATATATATATATATATATATATATGCTTTTGGTCTCTTCCATTTCAGTAGATATGTGGTGGTGATTCTTCATATTCCAGGAAATTTCAGATTTGCGCAGTTAACTATAAATGCATTTTAACTGAAAACCGGTCATAAGTGACCTCGAGAACTCGGGAGTTGAGTATATACACGACCCCCAATTTCCAGGGCGTTACAGTTGTAGAGAACCTCATTCGTGATACATAAACTGATCGATGATAAAGCCTTCTTATCAAGAGTATTCCAATCATCATCAGTTATAGTAAACTTTCGCTCCTCAAGAGCACCATCTTCGCCTTGCTTGATTAAGGAACTCATCATCTTGATATTCCATAACTCAAAATTATTTTTCCCTAAGTACTTCTCAATCTCATACCTGGTACTCGCCATTATTACTAATCCTGCAGATTCAGATCTGTGCCCCAACGATTGCTTTGATACCACTTGTTGGGGATTTTGACCTGCGGAATCACACAGATCTAGATCTAGGATAGTAATCCAATGACATCAAACACACACAAGAGAACACAGATTTAACGTGGAAAACCCTTGCGGCAAAAAACCACGGCACAAAGCAACAAATCTCCACTATGAAAATATAAATTACAAAGAGAGAGGACTTACCCGATTCGAACAACCTCGAATCTTACCCTGGCTACACCCTTTAGAAACCCTAAAGTCCCTTTAGGAACCCTTGAAACACTTTTAGAAAGCCTTAGAATACATCTCAATCCCGCATACACCTCTTTATATAAGTTTAGAAAGAAACAGACTCGGAATAGGAAACAAAATCCGTAGAATTTGCGTTTCCGCAATCGCATATGCGGAACTCTTCGATGTCATTAAAGGTCTCTCGATGACAGCTTCGATATCATCGACGGTTCTTCGATGATATCGAAACAGGACCAAAATTGTCTAGCGACCAGGGGTGAAAAATTCAACAATTATCGATGTCATCGAAGGTCTCTCGATGACAGCCTCGATATCATCGACGGTCTGTTGATATCATCGAAAAACCACCAGACAGATTTAAGACATCTGTCCATAACAGTACAAACCTTTCAGGTTGGGCTCGGGTGGGACATTGTACAAACCTTTCAGGTCTAGTTGGATTATTTTGGCCCATCATGGCTCAAGTTGAGTTCGGGCTCAAGCTTAATAATGCAGGTTGCGCTTGAACAAAACTTAGGCTGCCCTTAACCAAACATGTTGACACCCCTGATTGGATACCAAGGAACGC
Source organism: Magnolia officinalis (assembly GCA_021015155.1). Lineage (NCBI taxonomy): Eukaryota > Viridiplantae > Streptophyta > Magnoliopsida > Magnoliales > Magnoliaceae > Magnolia > Magnolia officinalis. Next base: position 112,767,469 of record JAJHSJ010000002.1, read on the forward strand.
TTTTCATGTACCAAAAATTCTCATATTTTTCATAAAGAGGGTCATTCTTACCTGCATGGGCTAATGGGATGTTGTCGTGTCGAAACTATGCAGGGTGAAATTCTACTCGCATTCTCCCTTATCGTTTACACCTGATCTAGCATGATTGGATCAAATGATCTAGAAAACGGCACGTGGTAGACATATCATGTGTGGCATGAATGATTTCAATAATAGTTAGAGATATGTACATTAGATAAGGTATTAATGCTAGAGTTGTATCAAAAGTACTATTTGCAAAGCAAAGAGTCTTATTAAAGCAAGTTTCTCTCCAACATTAAATGTCATAATTCAATCAAATGAGATATTTATTAAGCCTTTATACGAATGCTAGAGCCAAGTAACCTAAGATCACAACAACTTTCTAATGTGTGAGTCCAGAGATGCAATGACTTCAACCGACATATGCAAGATGTATGTCTTATACACATGACCATACGTAATAAGTCACGCTGATGTGGAATAATAAAAAATATTTTCACAACCAATCATCCATATCTTCCACAATGTTGAAAACTACGCATGACCACTGCTTCTTAAAAACCTATATAAACAACACTCCACGAAGAACTCTTGGCCTTTTGCCATTACAACCAAGCACGGATATATTTTTCCTATCCACTATGGACATTTATTCTTTGATTTTAGTTTAGTTTCGCCCAACCCCATTGGTGCTAATAGCATGCAAACTTTGATTAAGAATATTTAATTTATCTTTCAATCCTTCATCCACGGCATTCCGCTGGATCGGAAGAAATATTACTCAACTTCGAATGAAAGTCTGTTGAAGTTTTCCACTATGTGCTAGGTGGTTTTGTTGGCCATCTTGCCACGAAGCTCAATTCCTACCGAGTGATGAACGGATGATCAAATCACAACCGTCTTGCTATGTGTTTGGTTCCAAATAAGACCATGAACAAACTTTCACCCTACTAACCATCTTGCCATTGAACACAACTCCAAATAAGTAAAGAATGGATTGTTGAAGATCTGCCTGCATCAAGTGTTTTGTCATGAGGCCTAGTTTCCAATTGAATAACGAATGGACAACCATCTCACATATCACAACGGTCTCACTATGAAGCTCCGTCTTGATTTAGCAACAAATGGATCATCATATGTCAAGCCGATGGTGAGTACTATTATTGTAAAAATCGTTAATAAACTAACACTTTTGACTTATTTTTTTTTATTAATTATTTTTGTTGAACTATAATAACAAATCATGTTGAAAGAAAAAGTCCTTAACGGGACTCAAGTCTTTTTAATTAAATAAAAACTTATTCGAAAAAACTAACCAATATCCTTTAACCGGTTGAAAGAAGTGTAAATTAATAATTGAGAGGATAACTAAATCGCTATGATCATTTCCGGTATGTACATCTTCATAGGGGGACGCCAATGATCCCATCAAAATCTGTGTACAACATGGACTCTGACACACCCTTACATCTTACACACCCTTACACGTGTGATCTTGTTGATTGAATTAGCAGCAGCACCACTCAGACTCCCCAAAATGATGTGTTATGCATTGTGGGAAATGGGAATTATCCATTGAACAGTTTAGACAGGGCATGTGCACGCCACACCTTAATGGTACCTTTACCCGTTCAATTTGGACCACCCGCTGTTTCACACTTGGATGCAACTCTTTCAATGGTTAGAATTGATCTACACCATCATCATCAAGCTTTGCTCCATGCAGATGTGCCCCCACAAATTTGATGGTGTGGATGTCCGTACACGTGTGCCAGAACAAGCCCCACCGTTCGGACGGTGGTAAACTCTGCGAATGGAGTCTATTGCGATGGACGCGTGTTTTGTGCAACTCAACTGTATCAGGGAGTTCTGTAACACAAAGCTCTTGGGGCCCACCCTTATGTCCGTGTGAAATCCAGACCGTCCATCAGTTTTGGTAGATCATGTTGGAATGAGAGGTTAAAAACGACACAGATCGAGACTCAGGTGGACGGTGGACCGCACCACAGCAAACCATGTGGACGGAAACACCCACCATTGAAAAATTCCTGGGACTCACTGTGACTTTGATATGCCATCTAACCCGTTCATAACCTGACTCCCACCAGGATGAAGGAAAACACAAATATCACCCTCATCCTAACCTTCTCGTTGGCCACGATGAGGTTTCAATGGCTTGTTTTCAATTCCGTCCTGGTGTGGCCTTCTTGAGTCTTTTATTTACGTCAATTTATGGGTCACTATCCTAACATGAACTAAAAACTGATAGACGGAGTAGATTTCACAAGGACATTTCGGTGGGCTCCACAGAGCTTTGCGTTACAGGAGAGTCAATCCAACATGAATCTTGATTCATGTAAGGTGGGAGAAAACGATAAGGAGTTTGTGAATACAAATCCCGCCAACTCTCCTTCTGATTTTCTTTTATTATTTGTAATTTTATATTCTTTTCCCAACGCAATAATCTCAAAATTCAAATAAGAGACCGAAAATGCTATCATTTTCGTCCATTGAAACTCCATCCTTTCTTCCTCTCTCTCTCTCATTCGCGGATTTCAGATTTGAAGCCCAGATTCAACCCCGCTCTTATGGCAGACGATTCTCCCGCCACGTCGACTCTCACTCGTCTTTTTCCCAAGAGTGCGCACACCCTTAACCTGCGCACCCTTCACCCACCCTTTTCTCCACCACCAGATCAGGAACTCTTACTCATATATATATTATCTTCCTCCTCTCTCATTCCCTCCAAAAATCCCTACCTCAGGGGTACGCATCCCCTTATCCTACTCTCCTTCCCCCCAGTCCTCCATGGAGCGAGCTCGCAGGCTAGCGAACCGGGCGATTCTCAAACGACTCATCTCCGAGTCGAAGCCGCTCCAGCATTCCTGTCCGTCTCCGCTCCCTCCGCCTCGGTACATCTCAACTCTCTCCCCGTCTATATCCCGCCGGAAGAATGCATCCTCACCGTCTTCCAACCATTCGTCCGTTCCCTCGCATTCACAGGCTCGAACCATATCCGTCGAGGCCTTGAAACCGTCCGATACCTTCCCCCGCCGCCACAATTCCGCGGCCCCTGACGATCAGTCCAAGATGGCCGAATCCTGCGGTTTCCGCACCCTCGATTCCCTGATCGACGCCACCGTCCCTAAGTCGATCCGGATCCCGTCAATGGAGTTCTCGAAGTTCGACGCAGGCCTTACCGAGAGCCAGATGATCGCACACATGAAATTGCTCGCGTCCAAGAACAAGATCTTCAAATCCTACATCGGGATGGGATACTACAACACGAGCGTTCCGGCAGTGATCTTGCGAAACATAATGGAGAATCCGGGGTGGTACACGCAATACACGCCGTACCAGGCCGAGATCTCTCAGGGCCGGCTCGAATCCCTGCTCAATTATCAAACCATGATTTCGGATCTGACGGGACTGCCTATGTCAAACGCGTCCCTTCTCGATGAGGGCACTGCCGCTGCCGAGGCGATGGCCATGTGCAACAACATCCAAAGAGGCAAGAAGAAGACCTTCTTGATCTCAAGCAACTGCCACCCGCAGACCATTGATGTCTGCAAGACGCGGGCAGATGGATTCGATCTCAAGGTGGTGACTGCTGATCTTAAGGATTTCGATTACAGCTCTGGCGATGTTTGCGGGGTGCTTGTGCAGTATCCAGGCACTGAGGGGGAGGTACTCGATTATGGAGAGTTTATAAAGAATGCGCATGCCAAGGGAGTGAAGGTCGTAATGGCAACAGATCTTCTCGCGTTGACGGTGCTGAAGCCGCCAGGTGAATTTGGTGCAGACATTGTTGTAGGGTCTGCACAGAGGTTTGGTGTTCCAATGGGCTATGGCGGGCCGCATGCGGCATTCTTGGCAACCTCGCAGGAATATAAAAGGATGATGCCAGGGAGGATTATTGGTGTTAGTGTTGATTCATCAGGGAAGCCTGCGCTTCGCATGGCGATGCAGACAAGAGAACAACATATCCGGCGGGACAAGGCTACAAGCAACATCTGCACAGCTCAGGTTTTGCATTTTTTCCATTGTCTCCTTTTGCCTTGAAATGTAAGAAATTGAGGTTGGTGTTGTTTTGATTGGAGATGGATGTTTATGCAGGCGTTGCTTGCAAATATGGCTGCAATGTATGCTGTATACCACGGCCCTGAAGGCTTGAAAGAGATTGCAGAGCGGGTTCACGGTCTTGCAGGGACTTTCGCTCATGGGCTGAAGAAACTCGGGACGGTGGACGTCCAAGGACTTCCTTTCTTTGATACAGTGAAGGTCAAGTGTGCTGATGCACATGCTATTGCGGATGCTGCTTCTAAAAGCGGTATCAATCTGAGAATCGTGGATTCGAATACAGTATGTGATTCTGAGCAGAACCATTTATTGGTAGACGTGTATTTTTTTTTTTTTTTATATAAAGAGTATATATAAATCTGTCTGATGTTTGTTTGAGATTCTTTCAGATTACTGTATCCTTTGATGAGACTACAACCTTAGAGGATGTGGACGAGCTTTTCAAAGTATTTGCTGGTGGCAAAGCTGTGAGTATCTCTTACCAATGATGTTGCATCCACAGATTAAAAAAAGAAAAAACCTGGTATAAAGTACCAGTACATAGAGCCAATTGTATATGCATCGAATGTCGTGCTCAGATTGTTTTTAGGTTGGAAAAAGAACGAAAAGTTAAGAAACTGAAAATTATCTGTTCCGGACATGATATAGACACTATTTATGACATACGTTGATAAAATAAAATCTCTCTTCTTACACTAACTGATGTTATGGGCCTTGATAGAGTGGAATGGTGGAAAGCGTTTCATATGGCCAATCCCAATTAGTTGGGATAAAGCTTTGATGGTGATGATGACGGCGACACCCTAGCAGTCCTGCTACAATGGCCTTCCTTCAAAGGGCCATGATCTGTTTATTTCATGAAATCTAGTTTGTTGTTTCCACAGCATGCCTTTCCTAAAAAACTATCTAGTTTTTGTTATCTTAATGCCTGGTTTGCATTGTCTAGTTGTTAGTTGTCCAGTTCTTTCTGCTCCATGTGGAAGCTACAGTCAGTTCCTCTTTTCCAACAGCTCTTTTATATATATATACTCAGTCCCACATAAGAATTCACACTATAAGAAGATAATAAGAAGTCATACTAGATCATAGCTCTGTAATTCTGCTTGGTAACTCTGTTACCTATGCAACTTTCTTGATTGTCTACTGTCTTAATTCTCTCCAATAAAAAGTAACTAGAAGCATAGTAATTGTAGCTTCAATAGAACTTGATAGATCTGGATTAGAACTACCCAAGGCCTGAAAACCCTCCCCATGCCATAGGTTACAAGGACGAGTAAGAACTAGCAGCTTGAAAGATGTTAGATGCTTTAACCTCTAAGAATTAAGAACTGGTAAGAAAGTTTGTAATTTTGTTCACCATTAGATCTAGATCAGGAGCACTCCAAACTTGAAAAAAAGAAAGAAGAAACAAAAAATAAGTATGCACACACAAATATTTTGGCATATTGGTTAATGTGAATTGATATGGGTTTGTATTGGACGATATTGTATGATCCACTAGAACAGGCCGATCATCATCATCATCATCTAAGCCTTATCCCAACTAATTGGTGTCTACTTGAGTTATTTTGTATCGCACTAGCCCGCGAAGGGAGTTCGTCCCAGTCAGTATTTTGCACCTCCACATGGGCCGATCTACCTCATCAGGTACGTGGTCTTCTTTTCTTAGACAGAGTGGGGTTAGGCGCCATCAGGGAGAGGTAGTTTCCTTTTGTCTGATTTCCGGGTTTTCTAGTTTTCTGTTTTCTTTTTTGGCTTCTGGGACCAGAATGCCCCGGTTGCCGTTACAATAGGTCTTCGCCAGGTCCTTTTTTGACCTCGGAAGACCCGAAAATGTAAGTTTTGTCCAGAATGATATATATGATTCTTGGTTTTGAAAAAATAAAAATAAAAATATGATACATCGAAAAAAGAAGAAGTTATTTTGTATCTGTAGCAAGGTATTCAAAATTGGTTATGAAACGGCCGTAATGGCCGTTACGTAACAGTAACGGTCATAACTGTTATGTGTTACGGGGTCGAAACGGCCGTAACGGCCATTATAGAAAAAAACAGGCCGTAAAGGACCTGTAACGGTTTGTAACCGCCCTGTAACGGTTTCGTAACAGTCTTGTAACAGTTTTTTCAAAAAATAAAAAAGGTTGTAACGGCCGATACGACCTGTATCATAACGGTAACAGTGGTGGCCGTTACGGCCACCGTTACCGTTTTGGAACACCTTGATCTGTAGGGTAATAGCTGTTTGCTATCAATCCCCTCTACACGCTGTGGCATGTGCCAAGCTTGCATGTGTGGAACATCTGTGCATCGGGCAGGTAGATGGCTTATGTATTCCAGGACCAGCTGATCCACTCATCTGACAGGGCAGTCACTGCATAATTGATTGCTTATTTAAAATTTGGCCAAGTACTTTTTTAGCCATCCATTTCTTTTATGCATTGTAGCTCACTGTCCACCTGATGAGTGGACCAGTCAGAGTCTTTGGGGTGCATACCTGGTGGGATGTGGTAGCATGTGGAGGGGCTAGTATGTATATATGCACATGTGGAGTTCAGGCATCATAGACATTGTTCCAGGAAATAGTTAACTAAAAAGTCCAACTCATGCATTTGCACACTTCTCTTATGATAACGTGTATGATCTGATTGTCATTATCAGGTGTCATTCACTGCTGAATCTCTTGCTCCAGTGGTTGAATCTGGAATTCCACGTGGGCTCGTAAGAGACAGTCCATATTTGACACATCCAATTTTCAATGCGTATGGCCCTTTTCAATGACCTCACAGCTGTGCCAGTTGCTTGTTGTCAGTTGTGTAATAGTTTCTTCCTCCTTTCAGGTACCACACAGAGCATGAGCTGCTCAGATACATTCATAGGCTACAGTCAAAAGATCTCTCTTTGTGCCACAGCATGATTCCTCTGGGATCTTGCACAATGAAATTGAATGCAACAGTGGAGATGATGCCTGTGACTTGGCCTGAATTTGCAAACATTCACCCCTTTGCACCTACTGAACAAGCTATGGGTTATCAGGTAGTTGCAGCCTTCTGTGTAAAATTTCTGATCTAATTGGATTTTCTTGTTCAGGAGTGATCCTGATCTTGATTACTATGGTTTTTGTCTTTTTACTCAAGGAAATGTTCAAAGACTTGGGTGAACTCTTGTGTACCATCACTGGTTTCGACTCGTTCTCCTTGCAACCCAATGCAGGTGCTTCTGGCGAGTATGCTGGACTGATGGTTATTCGAGCATACCATATGGTAGGTGATCCAGACTCATTTGCAATTGAATTGTTTATTATTCCCTGAGAATTTGCATGGCTTGTCCCACTGCCAGATCAGGATATTTATAATCTGATTTTGGTGAAACTGTAGGCACGAGGAGACACTCATCGGAACGTTTGCATTATACCTGTCTCAGCGCATGGGACCAATCCTGCTAGCGCGGCTATGTGTGGAATGAAAATTGTTGCTGTTGGAACTGATGCAAAGGGAAACATCAATATTGAGGAGCTAAGGAAAGCTGCTGAAGCAAATAGGGACAATCTATCTGCTCTCATGGTACAAACTCTCCATTCTAAGAATTGGCCGTGGATTCTGCACTGAATCTGAGACTGGAAATCCATTAAACAGTTTTTTTTTTTTTTTTAAATAAATTTAAATTTATAAATAATATCAATTTATGCTTTGCACTGATGGGTGCCATGTCACATGGGTGGGCACAGTCCAGTTGGAAAAACCTACCTATGACAGACACATGCCAGATAATTGTTGTGGAATGGGGGACAACTGGGTTTTACTGCCCAGGTGTGGGCCTTGTCCAGCCTGTCCTAGGACGGGTTTGGGCTGAGCCTTGAGGCCTTTGTGCTAGAACCATGCCTGAGTTTTAGGCCAATAAATAATTGGGTTTGATCTGCTTGCTTGTCTGAAGTCCTGAAGTAGGTCAGTTCAGACTGATTTATTAACATTGGTGTGATGAGTATTTACTAGTGATTGGGAACCAACCTGAGCCTTACTTTTTAGTTCACAGGCTGGTGGGCCAGGCCTGGACTCAGGTCTTCATTAATACCACCACATATATGGGCACCTCAACATGCACCATACATATGGCCATTGTTTTTTTTTTTTTTTTTTTCCTTCTCAGACTGCTATTTCTTGGAGCGGTTCCTTTATCAATAGGAAATTTTTAGTAAAGGTGTGCATACTAGTGCTGCTGTTACCAACTTACCCTTGAAATCTGTTTTGCCACACTGCACCTGTGGTACCAGGCACCCATATCCATATCTGTATTTTAGTACCACCATGGAGTAAATAATCACTCAAATTGAAAGGAGGATAGCTATAAGACCAGCATGATTTATGGGACAGAATGTTGGGCAGTTATGGAATAACATATTCATAGGATGAGTGTAGCTGAAATGATGATGTTCAGATGGATGAGTGGCAAGACAAGAAAGGAGAGAGTTAATGAATGCATTTGAGGGAATTTAGGAGTAGCACCAATAGGTAATAAGATGAGGGAAAGTAGACTAAGATGGTTTGGTCATGTGCAACGGAGACCAAGAATGGTGCGGGTTAGAACTTAGAAGAAGTGAGTTGGTACAAGTTGAAGGCTCTTAAAGGGCAAAGGGAAGGCCCAAAAGGATGTGGTTGGGGGTAATAAGGACTTGATTACCTATGGTTTTAACTAAAGTTATGGCCTTGATAGAGTAGAATTAACAGGATTCATGTAGCGAACCCCAATTAATTTGGATAAGGCTTAGATCATGATGATGAAGTGAGTAATCCTTGATCATTTTACACATCAAATTCACTGAAACTGCTAAGAATATACTATGAGCAATCACTGGCAATTCCAAAGTATTGATTTATAACCCTTTTCAGGTCACATATCCTTCAACTCATGGAGTCTATGAAGAAGGCATTGATGAGATATGCAAGATAATTCATGATAATGGGGGCCAAGTCTATATGGATGGGGCTAACATGAATGCACAGGTTCGTATCTTCATCCATGTTCCTAAAATTTCTCTAATAACATATGTAGAAGTTACATTCTGCATGCATGTTTTATGGCTCCTGTTTGCTGAAACCACTGCCTGTGATGGGCTTTGCAAAGAAATATTAAATACATGTGGTGACTCATCCTCCTTACATATGATACTGATGTACGGTTATCCAGACCATCCAAACTGTGGTTCTCCTTGCGGATGGGGCATATATCTAAATCGTATTGATCATGCAATCCTAACCATCCAATTAATGTCTATCAAATGGATGGTTAAAAGTAAAATGGTGAGGGGTCCAAATTTGTAGGGAAAATTAGATGGTTAATATTGTTTTCTCTGTGCAATTTTTTGATTTATGCTCCATCCACAACTGGGTCAATGATTTGTACGATCTGGATTAGCTGTTCAACCATCCCATGTACATTGGAAGAGTTGCTCCTTTTCCTAAACAGTGCGTAACTAACATAGGAGTGTAGCCATAATTGATATAGGTGGGGAATCTTGTCTGATGACTCTGTTGTGCTTTTTCTGCTTGGTGATTCTACATAATGAGAAATGCTCACACAAAACTAGTTGTATACCCAACTATTTGGTCTGCGGGCCCACTGTGGTGTTTGTGTAACATCCAAACCATCTAGTGAGGTCATCCCATCATGAAAAGATGCCCTAAAAATCAGGTCGATCAAACTATCAGGTGGACCTCACCATAGAAAACAATGACAGCCACCCAAAAGCCTCCACATTCACGGGGGGCCCATCTAATGTTTTCATCTACCTGATTTTTGAGGTGTCTTATTGTTATTGTGGAGGCACCTTGCTGTATGGGTGAGGTCAGGTGTCATACAAACATGACAGTGGGCCCTACACACCAACCAGTTGTATGTGAGCATTCGTCTTACATGATAGTACAGCCTGTAATTTATATAGGTGGGGAATCTTGTCTGATGACTCTGTTTTGCTGTTTCTGCTTGGTGATTCTACATAATGAGAAATGCTCACACAACTAGTTGTACGGACATGGATTTCCTGCGAAAGCCTTTCGAAGGAAGTTCATGCCCTGGGATGCTAGGTGGGGCCCCTCCATGATGTTTGTGAGAAATCCACACCGTCCATCCATTTCGAGAGCTCATTTTAGGACCTGCGATAAAAATGAAAACCGTGGAAAGAGTTTCCTATCGTTGAAACCTTCCTGGCATCTACCTTGATGTTTATATGCCATCCAAACCGTTTATAAGGTCATTCCCACTGGGATGAAGTGAAAACACCAAAAACTTAGCCTGATATGAAACTTTGTGGCCATACAAATGTTTCAAACGGTGGTCACTGAATCCCCACTGTTTCCTCCCGTGCGGCCCACTTGAGTTTTGGATCCACCTCATTTTTGGTCGCATGTCCTAAAATGATCTCTCAAAACGGATGCACGGTGTGGATTTCTCATAAACATCACGGTGGGCCCCACCTAGCATCCTAGTGCAGGAACTTCCTGCGAAAGCCTTTTTCAGGAAATCTGCATCCTAGTTATACATCCAACTATTTGGTCTATGGGCCCACTTTGGTGTTTGTATAACATCCAACCATTTAGTGAGGTCATCCCGCCATGAAAAAGGATGCCCGAAAAATCAGGTCGATCAAACTATCAGGTGGGCCTCACCATAGAAAACAATGACAACCACCCAAAAGCCTCTACATTCACGTGGGCCCATCTAATTTCATCTACCTGATTTTTGAGGTGTCTTATTTTTATTGTGGAGGCACCTTGCTGTATGGGTGAGGTGTCATACAAACACCACAGTGGGCCCCACACGCCAACCAGTTGTATGTGAGCATTTGTCCTACATGATAGTGCAGCCTCGGCCTTATTTATCTTCTTAATGCTGGTGATTTTGCTTTTGATGGTTGTGCTGCACGTCGCATTGTGTGCTGCCCGCTATTTTACTTTTGTCCCTTCATATTGGTTTAGATGTAGGCAAGCCTAGGTTTTTCTCTTCTGATGTATGATGCCTCTAAAAAATTAAATCTCAGCAATCTGGATTGGCAGCATTCTATTGCTGAGGCTTCATGTATGGGAAGTACTAACATGCTAACAGAGTACACTTAAGTTAAATAAATGTCTCCTTTGTACTTGTTACTCGATGGGTTGTATTGGTGTTGTTTCTTTGTAGAAAATCAGCAGAATCATAGATCTTGCCTTATAATTATTTGTTCTTTTGCAGTTAAATTTCGTAATGTTTACTCTTTATTTGATCGGAATCTTTTTCCACTCCACAGGTAGGTCTCACTAGCCCAGGCTGGATTGGAGCTGATGTCTGCCATCTTAATCTCCATAAAACATTTTGCATCCCACATGGTGGAGGTGGCCCCGGCATGGGGCCCATTGGTGTGAAGAAACACCTGGCACCATTTCTACCATCACATCCTGTGGTAAGATAATTTGTAGAGCCACTATCGTTCTTGATTGCCTCACACTGTGTAGAATTTCTGCTAACATTTGCACCATCTGGTTTCTAACTTCTTTATGTAATTTTAGGTGCCCACAGGTGGAATACCAGCCCCTGAGAAATACCAGCCTCTTGGTACTATTTCAGCTGCACCTTGGGGTTCAGCACTTATCTTGCCCATTTCCTACACATACATAGCTATGATGGGGTCCAAGGGACTCACAGAAGCTTCAAAGATCGCTATCTTGAATGCAAACTACATGGCAAAGCGACTGGAGGTCACCAAATCTTTCTTAACTCTTTCTTCATTTAATCTCAACGGGGCTTTGAAAAACCCAATCTGGCGAATGGCTTAAGCTGGTTTTACCCTGTTTTTTTTTTTTTTTCCTTTTCTTTTTCCCTAGGCATTGGTACTCCTATCATTTCACCTCCCTAACAAAACCACATGCAAGGCAGCAGGAAGACCATATCCTGCTGAACCTTGGGTGTAACAACTGAAAATTGTTTGGCAGCCACTTTAGAAAAATTTTGGGTTTTTTCTTTATTATATTGCCCATAATTATTCTTTGGGTTTTACAGAATCACTACCCCATTCTTTTCCGAGGTGTCAATGGAACAGTTGCCCATGAATTCATTGTTGACTTGAGAGGCTTTAAGGTGCTTCAAACATACCATTTTTTTGCACTCTCCATTCCATTTTGTGCCCCTCCCTCTAGCTACTAACTGTAAATTGCCTATCTTTGTAGGCAACAGCTGGCATTGAGGCTGAAGACGTTGCTAAACGTCTTATGGATTACGGATTTCACGGACCAACTATGTCATGGCCAGTTCCTGGCACTCTTATGATTGAACCCACTGAAAGTGAAAGCAAGGTACAAGCATAAGAGGAGGGAATTGTCCTTTTTCTGTTCTCTTTCCCCCTATCCTTCTCTTTTGGCTTAAAAGGTTTTTGATTTTCCATTGCAGGCTGAACTAGACAGGTTCTGTGATGCTCTCATATCTATTAGGGAAGAGATTGCACAGATTGAGAGTGGAAAAGCTGATATTAACAACAATGTCCTTAAGGTATCGAGGATTTTCTCTGTTTCCGTTTCGAAATGTGTTAGTACATTTCGATTGTATACTGACTGTTATTTTGCTGGCCAACTTTCCTGTGCATTTAGATATGGGTTCTCTTGCGATACATTTTGGGGCTATAGTATTCATACATGTCGAAGTTGTGTGCAATTTCATATATGTGATGTAAATGCGTATTCCTGGAAGAGGGTGACTAACATGCATGTGGTGCAGGGGCTCCTCACCCATCATCACTGCTAATGGGGGATGCATGGACAAAGCCGTACTCAAGGGAATATGCGGCTTTCCCTGCTGCTTGGCTCCGAGCTTCCAAGTTCTGGCCTACGACAGGTATAGCCTATCATGTTATCATTATTCATGCAGTAGCTGATTATTTTCATGAACACAGCCATGGTTCTCTTGCTTTCCTCCTTTCCCACACCTAGCTAGCTGCCTTTTGTTTGGATGAAGGAAATCGGTTCACAGTACATGGCCAGAACGATGGGGTGCAGGTCGACTGTTCAGAATTTGGTTGATGTTGAAACCGTCTGAACATTGGGTCGAATATGCAAAATTTGGTTGATGTTGAAACCCTCTGAGCATCGATTGGACAATAGTCATATGTGACGATCACCATTCACCACCTGATGTCTTTCTGGTTCATGCTGAAACTGTCAGGTTGACTCAGTACTTGGTCATCCCCCTTTGTGGAATTATATCCATTCTGCGAACAACCAATATGCGATTGACAGTTCTCTGGTGCAGTGACCATGATCTGACAACCATTAGGGATGGCAATCAGGTTGGGCCTATTGAAAGTTTGTCACATGCTCAGCCCAAGTCCAGCCCATTTCCAGCTCTAACAACCATCATACTTGCAAAAGTTTCAACACTGAGACCAGGGATCGAGTGCCCATGTGGTGTGAGTGGGGGTGTAGAAAAAAAAAAAAAAAAAAAACCCATCATATTCGCATCAATTATTACCTTATTATTATTATTTTATTTTCTTATTCTTATTTTTTGTTTTTGTTTTTTTATGTTTTTCCTCTGTGATTTTCCTCTCTATAATGTCAATATACATAGGACTTGCTTATGTGGGCAACCAATATTCATCAGATACCCACACCATATCTGGGGCAGTTGAAATACAATAGATTGTTTCTCAGATTTCGCTTCTGTGGGCAAACGATCAATATAAACTGGATGGCTGTCTGGTGTGGGGACTGCCACAGAACAGCCATTCGATTAACAATATATCCTTCATCTCTATTCAATCATGTCCATAGGTTTTGTTTCCATGAATAATTGGTATGCATATAAGCCTATAACCTGCATGAAAGAAGCATGGGTCCTGCTGATGGATGCTAAGCAATGGGTTTTTGTTTATCAGGACGAGTGGACAATGTGTACGGGGATCGCCACCTTATCTGCACCCTTCTCCCAGCATCTCAGGTTGCGGAAGAACAGGCTGCAGCCACTGCCTAGTCAGAATAGCTTGTTGCTGCATCATTCAGGGTTGTAGACCCATCTATTCCTCTCTTTGTTGCATACTTGTATATATATACTTCTTGGGACACACTTCCCATCTCCTTTATATATTTGAAAATTGCAGCTGCATGCAAGTTAAAGCTTGCATCATCCACCAAATGCCTATTTCTGTGCCAGTCATAGACCTATTAATTCAGAAAGGAAAAAAAAGAAGAAGAAGAGAAAATATAAGCTCCACTAAATCATGAAAGGGTTAGGAATTTTGTTTTTCAATTGATATGCGCTTGTTTAAAGAAGGGTTTTGAATGGATTACCATGCAGTCGAGCTGTTTGGGGCTCACCATGTGGCGTGTGCATATCATCCAACCCATGTTACAACTAGACCCAATCATCAAGTGGGGCAGCCGCAAAAATCAGATTGGGTCCGTCGTAATGTAGGCCACGCCATGCAGAACAATTAATGGACAACCACTTGAAAGTTCCAAATTCGGTTTCTGGCCCACCGTGCTGTGTATGAAATACAACCTAGCAAACAGGTGTCCCCTGATGATCTGATCAGCCTGATTTGTGGTGTCCCATATTTATGGTATTGCTGGCAAAATGGATGGACCGGGTGGATTTCTCACAAAGATCATGGTGGGCCTCACTTAGCTTATGATTGCAGGAATGTATGGATGGACGGGGTGGATTACTCACAAAGATCATGGTGGGCCTCACTTAGCTTATGATTGCAGGAATGTATGGATGGATGGGGTGGATTTCTCGCAAAGATCATGGTGGGCTTCACCTAGCTTATGATTGCAGGAACACACTGCAATAGGGTGTTGCAGGCAATCCGTTTACACCCTAAACTGTGAGGCAGGAACGCAGATGGACACGGTCCAATTTGGGTCTCTATGGGGTCTACCGTGAGGTAGATTATATATATTAGAATGTCAGCTCAAAAATGAGGTAGATCTAATGCTCAAGTAGACCACACCATAGGAAGCAGCGGTGATAACTGAGCCCACTGTTGAAACCTTCCTAATGCCCATTGGGATGTTTGTTTGCCATCCAACCTGTTCATAATGTCATATTAACCTATATGAAAGGAAAACACAAATATCTGCTTGATCCAAAACCTCCATGGCCCTCAGGAAGTTTTCAATGGTGGTTGTTCAATACCCACTGCTGACGCTCAAATATCAAGTTTGATTTTGCACGTGCTTGCAAAAAATCTCAATATTTTAACCTTGATCTGCAATGAAATTTACTTTGCAAACTTGACCGATCAAATGCCATTTAGAAATTACACATGTGAGTTTGTACATCCAGTCCAATACTTCAGATAAATTTTTGTGCATCGGATTATATAATCTTCCTCCAATTAATCAGCTCTAATTTAGCTACTAATGTAGTTGAATTCATACACGACCTCGATAGATCATGCTAAAGTAGCATAATGAGGCACTCATGTAAGTCTAGCTTTCTCACACATCACAGGAAGACGAGCATCCTTTCTCTCCTCCGACTGGGGTGCACACGGTTCGGTTTCAGTTTTGAAACTGGAACCGAATGGCCAAGGATGTAGATGAATTGGTCCTGCCAGCTGTCAATATGGACTGTTAATGTGAAGGGGGCCACCTTTAGATCTCATCCCTTTTGGAACCGGATCCGAACCGTGTGCACCCCTACCTCCGACCCTCCAGATTAACACTGTTACTTTCTAGCAATGATATTACACCTTAGCCCACACCAAAGAATAATGCATATGCATTATTCTTGCATCCACACAAGTAAATAAGTGTACATGGATGGCCGTAAAAAATATAATAGAATAGTATTTTAAGTATGTCTTAATTTAAAATATCAGTCCTTAAGCAACTCTTAATTTAAAGTATGTATCCAGTACAATACCATGAAATAAGTCAGCTGGAACACATCCAGCCCTACGCCTGGTTCAATTAGTCATTAGGACCCAAAAAACACATGACAAATCCGTGCAAAAATCGCGGAATGAATTGTGTAACTATGATTGGTTGTAACGAACCTACGACTGGTCGAGAGTTACCCACGACCGGTCGAGTACCCCGAAGAAAAATAGCCCCAAGTCGTTGGTCTTTGAGTCGTGCCACGGCTCGACTCCTACGACTGGTCGAAATCAGCTTTTGACCAGTCGAGCAGGACTCACGACCGGTTGATGACGGCTCAAAAAACCCATCAAGCTGGGCCTCATCCAACCCTATACCTGGTTTAATTAGTCATCAGGACCCAAAAAGCACATGACAAATCCCAGTTGCAGTGGGCCAGCTAGGGCTTTGCCCACTGGCCTTTGCCAGGCTCTAGTACCCTAAGCTTAAAGGCCTAGGGTAGCTTTCACCTAGTCAGGTTTAAAAGGTCCTCTCTCTAGGTCCTGCTGCGTTGCAAAGAAAATATTTAAATAATTAAAAGGTTTGAAATAATCCAATGCATTATTTATTATTATTATTATTATTTTTTTTATCACAGCAGCCCATTTGATGGATCCACTGGATCATTCCTCATTGGCCACCATCAGGCCTTGATTTCCACCCATGCCAAGTCCCGGAACTACAGAATCGGGCTTCCCCAGTCGGGCCCATTGCCCCCCCTAAGATCCAGGCGTTAATCTTGGACTTTAAAGTCAAGCCCAACCTGTGCCGTACACGATTTGGGCCCGTGCGGTCAGGCTCACCTTCACTTTTATACCCATGAGATTTGGTACCTGGTGTGGCGACGTTGAGAGAACAAAAGCAATAACTACACAACGAGCATTCACGGACGCGGATTTCCTGCGAAAGACTTTCGCTGGAAGTTCCTGCGCAAGATTCTGTGTGGGTCTTACTTACTTGTTTGTGTAAAATCTAACCCTTCTATCAGTTTTTTAAGTTCATTTTATGAGGTGGGACCAAAATCGAGGAGCATCAAAAACTCAAATGGGCCACACGAGAGGAAACAGTGGAGATTTAGCGACCACTGTTGAAATATTTATGTCCATAAAAGTTTCTAACGATATAATTTTTTTAGTTTTTTCAATTTATCTAAGTGAAAATGGCCTTATAAACGGTTTAGATGGCATATAAACAGCAAGGTAAAGCCTAGGAAGGTTTCAACGGTAGGCATTCCTTTCCCCACTGTTTCATCTCCTATGGCCCACTTGAGTTTTGGATCCTACTCAATTTTGGTAGAATGCCTTAAAATGAGGTAAAAAATGGATGGACGGCTTTGATTTCTCACAAACATCGCAACGGACCCCACCTAGAATCCTTGCGTTCGCAGGAAATCCGCGTCCAGCATTCACTGCACGAAACCAAAGAAATTCCATGGGCGTTTCTCTTTTATTTAGATAGGATGTATGGAGCTAATCCACCCAGGACGACCGGTGCTCTCGTGAGCACGAAATTGGGTGGCCCCATCGTGATGTGTTGCTGACATCCGAGTAAGCCATCAGATGCATCCCAGCAAGTTAGCCCTAGGGCCTAAAAATCAAGCTGATCCGTGATTCAGGTGGCCCACACCAAAGGGAATAGTTGGGAGGAGAACACCGGCCCTTGATTCTGTACGGGCTCACCATGCGTGTATGTAGAAATTGAACCATTCAGATCCTTCATCAGCCTTGGAAGAAGGGTGTATAAAAAAAGGACATTCTAGACATCAGGTGGGCCCAATGAAATCAATGGCGGGAGTTTCCTCCCAACTGTTTCCCCTAATCTGACCCACCTGAATCACTAATCGGGCTCAGATTTTGAGTCCTAGCCCTAACATGATTTGATGCATCTGATGGTTGAAGTGGATGTCTCAACAGATCATCACGGTGAGGCCCACACGATTTGCCCCATTTCGTGCGACGAACACCGTTGGAAACATCTATGGTTGGTAGATGGCAGGCTTGCAGGGTTTGTCGCAGTAGAGACTCATGTCCAAGCAGTGGCACATCGGAGGGATGGATTTGGTGCATGCACACGTTCCACATGACACGTGGCAGTATGTCTTCACATCGGCGCAATGGCAATGCGGAGGACGAGATTTTGTGCAGAAGCATTCGTCACAACATGGCTCTCCAGCATGCCCATCTCCTACATGTCATCAACGATACATGCATTCATCATCATTATCACACCATCTGATGTACATACATCAAGTTAACATCAGCAATGAACTTCATAGGGTTTCAACTGGGAGAGTCAGGCCCATTTGTAGTGGGTCCTGTTAAGGTCCACTGCTTCAGCCCAACGTTGCTTGTGGTAATTTTCTTTGCCTCTAATCTATCTTGAGGCCTAACAAACAACATGTAATTCGAACTTGGCCGGGCTTATACAACACTGATAGGCGTCCACTCGGTTTGCAGTCAATGGACCGCAGATGGACTGTAATGGCCCATTGGGCTTACAAGACAACGTTGTAGACTGATTCACGCATTGTTAATTTCATCTGGGACTAATTTTGGGTGGCCTAGCCCAGCTCGAACGTTGGGCTTTTAGGCTTGGACTGAAATAATAGACCCAAGGTCTGGACCCGAGCCTCAGTTTTAAGCCCGTTTGTTAATACAACCAGAGCTCAGGCCTGAAACAAATGGGCCAAAGGACATGGCTCATTGAGAGAGACAGAGAGAGAGAGAGAGAGAGAGAGAGAGGGTACCTGTTACACGTATGTGAGACTCAAGCGCAAGAGAAGTGGCGAGGAAGGCCACTAACACCAGCAACACCAAACTCGCGCCTCTCTTCTCCATCTCTACCATTCATTTCTCTCTGTCTGTCTGTCTTTGTAGGTTCAACATGTCACGTGTAATTTCAGCTTTCACCTTTTCCATGCACACACAGTTACGTGGCAATAAGAAGAATGATAGACGATTTGCCCAAGAGAAAAGCTCACGTGGGTCTCGCTACTTACCAAGTAGGGGTGGAGTTAGGGCCGGGCCATGCTCTGTCCACGCTCGGCCCGTGATGGGCCAAAATAGCCCAGGCAAACTAGGCCCGGCGTGTTTATACGAAGCTCGGCCCGGCCCGAGAGCAAACGGAGCGCGTGCTCGGAGGAATCGCCGGAGAAGATCTGATTCGGAATGTAAACGTAGAAGGCTTTTTGGATCGAATGAATCTGGTGCTCCCATGTCCTATCCGATCTGGAAAAATGGATGGATAGGGTAGATTTTTTACAAAACATCACGGTGGCCCCATGAAATACGCATTCAAATCGTAGTCACAAATGCAGAGGATACGATTTTTAATCCATACCAGTTTATATTTTAGGGGTTGTTTGGCACTATGGATCTGGGGGGATTTCAAATCCCCTGGTTGTTTGGCAGCATAAAGTAACTGGGGTTTAAAATTCAGGGGTTTGAAATCCACCGTGAGAGATTGGATTACACCTAAAATTCTTTCAATAGTTGCATGTGTAACATGTGTGTCACTATAGTATTATTCTATTGGGCACATGGCCCACTAATGATATCAAAAAACAATTAGATTATCGATTACATCACTATAATTACTTTAATATGATGATCAGCACTGTCCAAACATTGTCCATGTAAATCAACGGCTAAAAATGGTTAGTTAGTCACTTGAACATAATCTTGTGCTTGGGCCAAAAAAATGAGTCATCTTAAACTGGGTCCCATGGTGTTATCTTAAGTTTTGATAAGTAGAAATCAAGATAAGCTAATGGAGGCATAAGTAATTTATCTTAACTTGAGATCCAAACACCTCTTTAGCGAACAGATCAGATCTTTAACAAAAGTGGGTGGATGGACCTCGGATTGAGCAGAGTCTAACTATTATGGGCCCGCATGGGGAATGCTTCTTTGCATAGGCCCTGTCAGGCTTCAGACCTTGGCTTACCATGCGGCCTGACCTTGGACAAACCTCGGCCCGGCTCAACCCTGCCAGTTAGACAGCTCTAGCTGCTAGGGTTGCGTGTGGACTTCGCTAAAGCTTGAAAGACAAATGGCCCAGGTCTGAAACAAAGGCCTAGCTCTAGCTGCTACCAAGATGCCTTTTCCTGCTTCACTAAGCGGCCCAGGATTCCAGACTGAACCTGACCTATGGCCCATTACTTAGGGAGACCACATTCAGGTTTAAAATTCGGAAAATAGGGCAAAAGGTAACAAAGGTTTGCGGTTGTGATATCTACAAATAGGTCTAAGATGGTAAACACTCGCACTGTATTTCCTGTTATGGGAAGACATGATCCGACTACCTTGAAGGACGGCTCGGCTCGGCCTGATCAACTTCAAGGTCAGCTTGGCCCATCGGCCGTTCGTTACCGAGACACTTTACCTGCGGAAATAGGCATGAAACTGACAAACATAGTCCTTAGCGGGATGAGGCCTTGAGTGTCCGACTGTTCGCACTTACCGAGAACAAGATGACTTGGTATGATCAAATAACCACTAAGAACAACAAGGTCAAGCTCTGATGAGTCTAGCATGAGTTGTCCTCAGCCGTTCGACAGAGCCCGGCTCAGATCTTTTTTGCTTGACCAGGAGAGTTCTACTAGTTAAGCTATGTGCACGATCTCTTCCAATAATGCATGACAAAAATAACCGCTTGACCCATGATTCTGAGATAACCAATGATATTATCGCTTGCGCATGTCTCGCCTAATGGCTGAGATTGTGTCTAAGATGATAGGCACCCTATCGTATGAACAGTATAAATAAGGGACCAACCTACAAGAAGAGGTACGAAAATTCTCTCACCCTGAACCCCTCTACACTATTAGACACAGATTCAAAGCCTAACTTTAGCATCGAAGGGTCTCTTGCTCTAACCACGGTTTCCTTTGTTCTTCCCCTGTGCAGGTGCTCGGAGCTTGATAAGGGTGAACTAGATTTTTGCATCAACATTTCCTATTCACATTATTTGAATGGACATGGAACTTTATTTGTGTGGAGATTTTTGAGGAGAGAAGTTGTGATGGGCTCAACTTCTTCAAGCCATTTCTTTAGACATATAGTCTTAGTCACTTCATCAATTTGTACCGAAACTTAGTCTAATTGAAGAGTTTGTTAAAGAGTGTAAGGTGCAAAACATTCAAGAAGTTTTCCATGCATCCACATCAAGAGTAGCTTCCCAATCAAGTATGTTTTATTTATAGTTTGTTATTATTTAAACTTTATTATTGATGCATGGATCAATCCTATAACTTCGTGATTCTATCTAACACTTGGTCCCTCTCTCCAACTCAACATTACAATGGAACACAAACCATCCCCATTCAAATACTATAATTAGTTGAAAAGAGAGAAGATCAAACCCAATTAATCTCATTTATTGAATATGCTAGAAGTACTATATAGTGAAGATCTAGACTCATGAAATCATTTAAGCAATAACTCATTACTATCAAACTTCATCATCCAGTTCAATGGTGCAAGGTACATCATATAATTTCAGACAATATTTGATTTTATTGATTGCATCGAGTTCATATGCTATCAATATATATTGTTTGTAAAATCGTATAATTGCTAACAATGTAATTAATCCATCCATTGAGCTAGTTATACATTTTTACATGTTTTTCTAATCACATGGTCGATTCCTAATTGCCTTAACTTGTGACACTTGACTGTAACGAAAAAGAAATCATGTCAGGTCCTTACTCTTGCTCCGGTGGTAGACTCCAAGGAGTTTCAACGCCTGGTCAAGGGTTTGAGTACCCATATGTGGTGAAATTCCGTTAGCGTGAGTGTGTGCGTGTGTAAATTAAAAAAAAAAAGAAAGAAATCATGTCGATGCATTATAATTTTGCCAAGTTCACATACTAGTAGAAGTAAACCACGTGAATCATGATAGACAATCCGCTTATAATCCATTCCCTCCATCAGGCTCTCTCCTTGGGTAGGTCTCTCGGCCATGAACCGGTTAATCCACCACTCATGAGGGCTATACTACAAGGAATAATGAAGTTGGAATGCCAACCATAGGTTTATTTATGGGTTTCTATGGTGTGCATGCATCTTTTATGAAACTCATTAATCAAGCATAAGTCGCTAGAATGTAGATAAGATACAAAAATCAGTCTAATCTAATTAATACACAGGCTGGCTGAATAGCTATAAATTTAGAAGTTTTTTTGCGAAAAAAATTTATGTTTACCATCAGTGTGCCCCCTAAGAGTTTTCTATTGTCCTGATCTTTTTGTATGCACAATGGAAATAAGAGTTCTCACCTAACAGAGAATAGTTTTACATATACAACATGTGGTTCCTTAGAGCTTGGGCGTTTTATCCTTTATGCAAAACCAGTGTTGTAGACGTCTTCAGAGGAGTGGGTTTAGGTGGTACCTACGGTAATTGGTAATTGGAAATTGGATCATGCGTTGAGAGAGGCTATTGTTGGGTGGCATCCCATTGATAGCGAGGCACCACCATCTGTAGTGGGGCCTACTTGTGGATTATCTGGATCACCCTATACAAAATGTAGGGTTAAGATGGAGGCAACACCATGCAAACATTCAGTGGATCCCCTCATCTAGAGGGACCCAAAAGGTAAAATTCATGGATAACCAATTGTATAAATCAATGTACTAGTGTGGCCCACCCAATAAGTTGATCTGCATGATTTTCTATAACACGATCATTATTATGCTTTTCATCTTTTTAATGGATTGAATATGGGTATGTTTTTAGTATAAACTTGACGGAGTACCCACCTTATTTTACTCGACCCGAACAAAACCTAAATATTCAAACTAGACATCTACCCGTACGGATGAATCCATAAAGACAAAAATACCCTCACTTTTTTTAGCTGCTTTATTCTAAAGAACAAGGGTATTTTTGTCCAGAACCCTATTTCGTGCCCTAAAAATCTGCATTGGCAACATAAGTTTTATGTCGAAAAAAAAAAAAGAAAAAAGAAAAAGGGAAAGAGTCTACAGTGCTAATTTTTTCATTGAATATCTCACACGTGTAATGGTGGCAGCTGGAAAAGATAGTTGTATTAGTAGGCTTTTAAAGAGGAAAACGTGGGTGGCATGGAATGACTATTCACGGTGGTAGACACATGAAAATGTCATTTTCATGAAAACAAACAACTGAATGTAGTTTTCAGGAAAATGACATTTTAATATATGCTTCAATAAATCCAAAGAGGCGCTTGTTATGCGACTCTTATGCATGGGGCCTACCATGGTGCCGAACAAGTTGGATACTTTGAAAATCGATCCAATCCAACTACCATGTGGATCCCCGGTGAATTTAGAGATCCTTTATTTACTATGATGTGAAACCATCATGTGGATCCCTAGGTGAATTTAGTGGTCCTTTATTTACCATGCTGTGAAACCATCACGTGGATCCCTAGGTGAATTTAGAGGTCCTTTATTTACTATGATGTGACCCACCTGATGAATTTAGAGGTTTTAAGTATAATTTTTACAGGGTGGCTTGTCTTGGGACAAGGGGAAATAGGGTGGTGTACCTTACGGATGGTGCCGGTTTGGTTTTGCAAAAATTCCTAATTCATTAAAGAAGATATATAATGATTGCAAATTACTTTTCATTTGCTAACATCCAGTGCATTTGATAGCTGATTTCCACGTTTGATTTATCTGATTCATCGCAAACAACTCAGATTTGATTCTAATGGGTCTGATTTGATTCCAAGAGTCCCCCACAGTCAATCCCAGCCAACATCAGGCTATCCATTCATCAAGTGGGCCACAGCATACTAAACAGACGACAGTTGGTTAAGATCACCTGCACATCAAACACATAAAAAAAAAGGACACTGGAGCATCCCATAATTATTACAAAGAACCGGTCATCCCAACCGGAGCATCATCCTAAGACACTTTTCATTTATTTAGACATATAAAAGATAGACCTGTACGAGTGGTCCTTGTTACTTCTCAACGCCTGTAGTCGTGCAAGCCTTGTCGCATTTGTCCTGCTTGAAGTCCATACAGCGGCATTGAGGGGGAATGGACTTGGTGCAAATGCAACTCTTGCATGAGCTGTGGCAGTAGCTCTTCACATCAAAGCATTGGCATTGTGGTGGCCAGGTTAGAGCGCAGATGCATCGGTCACAGCATGGCTCATCTTCACCGCCATTAACTGAAAAAAGCATTATAACTAATGTAAACTAGTATTATATTTTACCAATATCATCATTACCACTAACCATCGTATCTTCTGGTGCGGATGGTGTGGATTTGAGGAAGTGAATGTTGGTTTTGGGATATGATCACATGCTTTCCACCACAGTAGTAATTACCACATGTTGGAGCTGTGTTGGAAGCTCACCTACGCAGATATACATTAGATGAGCCCCACCATGTTAGCCTTAAATATCAAGTTTGAGCTTGTTCGATAAATGGGCACACCAAAGGGACTATCGAGGTATGGTACTAGAAAATTCAAGGTTTTATTCGTAAATCTACGTTGCTCCCTGTAGTGTGTCCCAACTGTGTTTTAGATCAGGATGATTCTTGAAATGTACAGTGAACACAAGGAGGTGCAAAAGATGCATGGTTTGGATCCCCACATAGCTTGAACACATGACATCATTCCAGTTGATACATGCATGGCATGGTTAATGCACTCCAATACAAGATTTGACTGGTTTTAACCGGCCCAGCTTGGTCAGAAACTTAAATTAGCTAGAGCCTAGAAGCAGGTTGACTTGTGGCATGGCTTTGTGGAGCCACCATGATGCATGTGTTATATGAATGCCGTCCATCCGTTTTACCTGCTCATTGTAGGGCATGAAATCAAAAGTGAGGCAGATCCAAAGTTAAAGTGGACCACACCAGTGGAAACAACAGAGATAATAACGCTCACAGTTGAAAACTTTCTAAGTCTCGTTGCGGTGTGGTCCACTTTTTTGGGCTCGTGCCCTAAAATGGGACGCGGATTTCCAGAGAAAGGACTCGCGGTAACAAACAAGATTGGGTACCACCAAATCCGAGGACACTGGGCGAGTCGGACAATGAGTCTTTGATTGGAGAATCTATTAGATAGCGAGGTGTAAAACGGGGGACCAGCGAATGGGCGGTATATGGAGGGGCTGAACCAAAAGCCATGAGACGGTTAGACACGTTCAATCCGCCCATGGGAATCGCCATATCTTATGAACCCGGCAATCTTACATGTGTATGGTGAGGATGGAAGCAATATTCTACCTCCAGAGGGGAGGAATTCCACTCGAGCGTGAAGCTGGAGGAAAGAGGTGGCAAGGAGAGCCACGATCAACACCACGCTCAAAGCTTGCTTCTCCATTGTCTGCCTTTTCATCTCTCGTTCACCTCCTATTTATACACGAGAGAACCGTGGATAAGATTAATTAAAAGGCAACACGCGTCTTATCTCTTATTATTTTATTTTTTTTTGAGATCTTTCCATATCTCTTCACTGTTTTTTCTGTCGCCTGGTTTTCATTTGTGTTTATCAAGAAGACGGGATAATGGGTCGGAATCGGTGGTAAAGGTACAAAGCAGGTATGTTTGTAAATGGACCTTTCGTTCATTTTGAAATTTTGTTTTTGTTAACAGCTATGTTTTTAAGGCACATTAGCATGGTTTATCATGAATGAGGTAAGCATAAAAATCAACACTACGCGGACTCAAAGAATTAGTCAGCCCTACTCTCATGTTTATATGAAATCTACCCTCATCAATAAGTACGTCGTTAATTTAACTATAGAGTTCAAAAATCAGTTTAGTCCATGATTCAAGTATGCAATACCAAAGATTAAGTCGAGAGAGACACCCACTCTTGATTTTTTAAAAGCCCACTGTAATGATTATATGAAATTCACTCAAACCGTTAGATACAAAGCAAACATGTAAACAAATAGACAAAATATCAAACCCATCCTTAATTCATATGGACAGCATGAAAGGAAATAATTTGGAGGGTGAGGGTTACTATTTCCCTTCATATGGCTCACTTGAATTACAGAGCAATATGATATTTGGGCCATGTGATGTAAATTAAATGATACATTTTGATCGGAGTAGATTTTACATAAACATCATGGCAGCCACGTCAGACAATATTTTTAAGTAGTACATGATTCACGAGTTCTCCACGTAAAAATGACTTTATTCATTTTAAGAATTGGTATGCCCTACCTTAATGTTATATGAAATCCACTCCAATCATTAGGTGTGCCACTCCATTTTACACTTATTGTTCAAAAATTGGTTTGTTAGTGATTTAGGTGGGCCATACGAAAGGAAATAGTTAAAAATGCTATTCATTGTATATTTTTTAATTTCCAATCGTATAATCCACCTGAATCATGGACCGAGTTAATTTTGAGCCCTACGACCAATATGGACTAATATGGAGTGACACACTAAGTGATTAAGGTGAATTTCATGTAAACTTTACCGTGTGCCAATTAATATAATAAACTATATGTCATGCATGGAAAAATGTGCCAGACAAAAATCTTAAATTCACGATAGAATCCATCTGCATAGTGACAGCACCACGTGTAATTAATTCTAATTTACATGGATTCTAAGTTTAGATTCTAATTCACGTGAAATCCATGCTGCGAAACAACCCCTTATTAAATCGCCCTCTGTTGCAAGGATGTGGATTGAGTATTGAGCTCTAGTGTATTAATTCAAGTGGGGCCAACAGTGATGTATGTTTATCATCCACGCTGTTCATCCATTTTAACATGCCATTTTAGGATAGGAGCCAAAAAAAAGCATATCCAAAGCTCAAGTGGGCCACACTACAAGAGAAAAGTGGGGATAATGACATCCATCGATAAAACCTTCCTAAGGCTTGCAATAATGTTTACTTGCCATCCTTTCTATTCATAAGGTCATACAAAAATAGAGTAAGTATAGTGGTCTACATAAGCTTTGGATATGCTTAAATTTGAAGATAATGCCCTAAAATGATCTGAAAAAATAATGGCTAAACAGAGTGGATAAGACAAATACATCATGGTGAGCCATCATGTATAAGACAAAATACATCAGCGTTCTCGCAAAAACTCATGAGCAATTTTTGACATGCAGTGCGTGGACAAATTCCAAATAGTCCATTAGATGAATCACCCCATGGTTCAAAAGTTAGTCTGGTTCAAAAGTTAGTTTGATATAAAAACATATCAAGGGGTAATTTTCCTTTGACTTTACATCTCAGTTTGCTATATGGACATTTAATGACGTTGATTTCCCGATTGCGTAGTAACCCCGCCCGTCCCTAGCTCCAAACGGGAGGTCTGTGAGCAGGCCCACCGTGATGCATCTGTACATTCAAACGGTCTATCCCTTTTCTCAGATTATTTTAAGGTATCAAAACAAAAATGAGTCAGATCCAACGATCAAATGGACCACACCACAGATGACTTTTGCATTTAATGCAAGTGACATTTAATGCAACCAAACTAATTATTTGGTGTGGTCCACTTTAGCGTTGGATATGTCTCATTTTTGTGTTAATGCCTTAAAATAATATGAGAAAAGGGATTGACGGTTTGGATGTACAGATACATCACGGCTCATTTTTGACTCATTTTTTTAGTCCATTCCACGTTGGGAAACCCTTTGCCTCTGGACTTAACGTCCGACAACCTTTCTGAAGCCCTTTGATCACCTTTATTAGTACGGATTGCCATGTTGCCTAGCAGAGCGGATTGCCTGCCATGGTGTTTACGTCACCAAGATCTGCAGGGCCCATCATGATGTTTGTGTTATATGCATAACGTCTATATATTTTGACATATCATTTTAGGTATGGCCCAAAATTATAAGGTAAAACAAATTCTCAGGTGAACTACACACAGAAAGCTGCGGTGACTAATAACGCCTAATGTTGAAACCTTCTTAAGGCTCACTATATTGTTTATTTGTCATGTCATCCGACCTGTCCAAAACGTCACGTCACAGAGACCTGGACGAAGGAAAACACAAATATCAACAAGTTTTCAATGGTAGACCAACAATTACTATTGCTTCCTGTAGTATATAGCCTACTTGAACTTTGGTTAGAAAAATTGATGGCCGATGTAGATATGATACATCCATCATGGCAGCCCTACGGAGCTTTGTAACGTCAACACACCATAGAGGGCAGTGGTATTCATTCGTACGTTTGTTTTGCCAGCTCCAAGTGGTCCCATGGTATTCATTCCATTCATTTGTTTTGCCAGCTCCAACAGATAGATGAGGTAGGTTCCAAGCTCCAAGTGGTCCCGTGATTGCCAAGGATATTTGAACAGTGGAAGTTCTTTCCCAGTCTTTCGTGTCTTATGGCCCACTTTTGCTTTAGATCGGCATTCCCTAAAAATGAGTAGGAAAAACAGATATACAGGGTGAATTTGCCGCAAACAATGTGGCACCACAAATGTTTCAACAGTGGGAGTTTAATCGCCAAACTTTCATGTTCGTTAGGCACGGTGGAGCTTTGCCTGGGCCTCATTTTTGAGCCAATGCCCTAAAATGAGATGAAAAATCCTCTGAATGGGTCTATTTGTCACAAATATCATGGTGGCCCACCTACCATCGGACAACCCTTCATGTGGGCTTAAATGTCCAACAACCTTTTCGGACCCCCGGGCAGATTAGGTCTTAATTGGGAACGCGGATTTACTGTGAAAGCCCTTCATGGGATGTTAGGTGGGGCCTACGGTAATGTTTGTGAGAAATTCACTCTCCTCAAGACACCTATAAGAGAGGAAACAGTGGCGATTTAGTGACCACTGCTTGAAAATTTTTTGTGGCCATTAAAGTTTTATATCTGACAAACTTTTTCATGTTTTTAAAATTTGTTTTTATAAATGTTTTCATTTCGTCCCAATGTAACTGGCCTTACAAATGGTTTGGATGGCATATAAACATCAAGGTGAAGATCGGAAAGGTTTCAACAGTGAGAAACTCTTTCACTAGTTTTCACTTTTGTAAGGCCACGTAGAGTTTTGGATCCGCCTGATTTTTGGTCTCCTGTTCTCAAATGATAAGAAAAATCAGATAAGAGTGAATTTCTAACAAACATTACAGTGGCCCCACCTGGCATCCCAGCCCATCAACTCCCCGCAAAAGCCTTCTGCAGGAGCGTCCCTACTTGGATAAGGTTTCACCGCAACGCCGTTTGATTCGCGCGGAGTGGCGGTCAGAGGTCCTTCAATTTTCACAGGAAAAGTATGTACGCAACCTGCAGTAGCAGTTTACTTGTTATCCTCTGCGACGCTGCGTGTGGAAGCTGTCAGAGCCGGCCCTCTAACATCCTATTTTATTTTCAACCGTGAGTATCCCAAATCCCACTGTTTCCTAATTTATGGCCTACTTAACTTTTGAATCGCCCTCATTTATTAGCCCGTGCCTTAATTTAAAAGGGCAAAATTGATGGACCGTTTGGATTTTCACCTCATCACAGTGAGCCCACTGCAGTCAAAACTTTTTAAAAAAAAATAGACAAACAGCGACTACAGCAGTGACGTGAGGAAGTACGTCGCTAGACCAAACAAGAAACCCCTCCTCAACCTTGGGACTCTCTTACCAATCCCAACCGTCCAATCAATGAAATTTTCTGTTCTTATTCACGAAAAAAATTAATAGAGTAAATATCATGCAATAATCTTTCCTTCAAATTGAGAAGTCACACGTCGCTCACAACTTGCTCTTTCAATCTATTTGTTCTTCCCTTTATCATTATTATTTTTTTAAAAGGTGAGAACTCTGGACATAACAAAAAAGAGTAAATTACCGGTAGAGTGAGATTAAGATCGGATCGGGATTATTGTAGTTGCATTCGACCCAAGTCACGTTTGGATTAATAGATTATTTTTCTCTCATCAAAGGTATGTGATTTTATAATAATATGATTTTTTTAACTTTTTATATATTTTACTTAAAAAGTTATATATTTTTTTTACATATTATTACTATAATTAATTAATTAAATTCTATATAATAATTTAGTTAATCATTTGATATTTAAATACTTGTATAAATTATATCAAAGTAATTGATAAATTAAATTCAAGATAATAAATTTTGATCTTTCTTTTGTTATATATCAGGTTCAATTTATTAATTTGATATAAAAAAATTATAATTGTAATAATAAATCTCTGATATAATTAATTTAATGTAAGCTCTTAAATTCTAATTTAAATTGGATATAAATATGAATTTTGATATAATTAATAATAATAGGAGTTGCATCACTCGTAGCTTAAATATAATCTAATATGATAGATTAAATTTTATTTTATTTTTTATAAAAAAGAAAAAAGTTGTTTTGGAAAGCTGAACTCGTTGCGGGGGAAGAGCTAGCTGCCATTTGCAGAATACAAGGGACCGTCGCCTGAGAGGGGAAGGTTTAGAGAAAGATCCCTTCCTAGTGGCTAGGCTAGTGCAACAGGCCAAGTCGGGAGCTACTAGGAGGTTTTGGATTGACGGATGAGCTCTCGATCATTATATGTGTGGAAGTAATTGATTTCTAATAATTATTAAGTTTAAATTTAAATGTTAAAATTCATTTAAATTTAGTAGGACAGATTCCTATTTAAAAATTAAATAAACATTATAAATAAACGTTTAAGAAAAAATGAAAAGAAAATGTCGGAAGTGATCTTGTTGAAGTTTTAATTTATTATTTCTCTATTTAAAGGGAGGAATCATACAAAATTTTGCAGAGAACTCCTAAAGTAAGAGCAGCCAAGAGAGAAGGCTTGAGAAGAGGAGCCTCCATCGGCAAGTTTTCATCAATTTTTTCTTTAATTTTTTATTTCCTTGTTTAGAAACCCTAGATCTAACCAATGAACATGGTGGATTAACACTACCCCCATTGTTTTGATCTATAGAGAAGTTTTGAAAATAAGAATTAAATTTTAAGCGAAATTATGTATTTTGATAGATCAGCAGTGCGAATTCCAGTAATCTCGGTTTAGGAAAACTCGAACCTATGGATTGTAACACCCCGACTTTTCAGGACCCGAGTATGCGAGTCGTTTCCCAAAAAGTCGAGTGTTAACTTATAAAGAGTCAAAGTCCCCATATATATATATTTTTCTTTTCTCAGAGTGAGTAGATGAGCATAGTATGTATAAATCAGACGTAAACAAAAGTTGCATTATCATTTAAATATATAAGAAGCTGCCTATATTGACTTATACAAACCAATGTCCCCATTCTTACGATACAAAATGAAATAACATTACATGTGAAACAAGGTAAATTACAACAATCTTGAGCTCTGAAATCTTGTAGCAGCCTTAACAAATACAATCGTGCACCCCTGTCAACCATAGCCTGCTCCTCACCAATATAAATGTGAACATCACCTGGGCCACCTGCACTACCTATACGGTTGTATATTTAATGGATGAGTGGCCAACTCAGTGTGAATTCTCTTCAAAATTACACACCGCCGCATTAGGTAAGCATAGTTATAAAATAAAACATAAAAAACAATACATGATGCATGACTTATTAGATGCATGGATGCGTGAATGCAGTCACACCCCGGGGATTCTCATCCATGTGAAATTTGGGATTGTCACCCATGCAAATACGCAATCAACGCCCCGGGATTAACCGTGCGGAATGCAATCATCGACCTGAAAAAAATATTCAGTCGGACAGAAGCTAGTCGTCAGCGAAAGCATACTAAGTGTGGCGTAACGACTGCCCATCGTACGAGGCTAGTTGTCAGCGAAAACATAATAAGTGCAGCGTAACGATAGCTTAACGATAAACGCTGGTCTGTGCCATGTATGCGTGATTAGCCAAACCATTATTAATCAAGTTACAATCAACCAATTTAAATAAGCTCAAGGTCACTACGGGGGCTCGTCACCAGTGTAAGCCGACAGCTCGGGCATAGGTCCCATACCAACATCCCCGGCTCATGAGGCTACCATCTTAGGATGTTTAATGGAAATCCGTCGACTAGTGGTCAATCATGTTATAGTATATGGGGCTTACCATCGCATGGTTGCACGGTATAAAACATCGAACCCATATAGAGAAAATACTCAAAACAAAGCCATATAGGGTGATATCAAAACAAGCTACATAAGGCAAATATCAAAATAAGCCACATACGGCGAGTATCAACATAATGCGATAAAAGATCATCATTGAAATCCACTTAGACACAACAACCTTGGATGGTAGGCCTACATCAATGATTCGTCTAAACCACAACTCAATAACCACTAGATCGAAGGTCCATTACAATCTCCATCAATCGAGTTACATCCCAAGTATGGGTGTACATTTATAAGTGGGGTTTTCCACTGATGTACCAGTTTAAGTTCCATAAGCAATCCACAAATAATCCACAAGCATGAAATAAGTATGTATGATAAACATTAAGCATGAAATATAGTCATTCAATTTCCACCAGCTAACACATGTAATTATAAAATGGAGATATCAATTATAAATTAAAATACAAACTATAACTTAAGCTAATAGGAAAATGGAAAGCTTAAGGGGAAGAAATTATCACCTTATACTTTGAATCGCCTTCTAGTATCGCAAAGTGCTTGTGCCCTTAGAATTGTATCCTACCACAAATCATGAACTCGTACAATTACGTCCAAGTTCTATGCACTACCTTGGGTTAAGATCATGGCCTAGGGTTTGAATTATTTATCTTAGGGTTTAGTCTTAAATTTAGTTCCTAAGATTTGAGTTCTAGTTGGTGTATTAGTTACCATTTAACGTTAATGATATAACTATTATTTGTGACCATGGTATTAATTAGTATTACAACTGAAATATAATAGTACAACCTATTATTAGAGATAATATTTTCAAGTGATGGATTCCATGCTAATATCATTAAAGGTAGTTTCATTTATAATAACTAATATTAGCGTAATCATTATGATGATTACGCGAATATGATGATTGATAGTCTATTAATACTAATCATTATGATGATTGATAGTCTATTAGATAATACAAGTAATAGCAATAGAATATTTTCCAATGATAATATAATAAAGGCTACTACTAATAATTACGTATTATACTAATTTCATGATAAATGTTTTTCTACTGCTATTAGTCCTAAGTATTAATAATGAATTTGGCCACGATGATAGATACTATGACCTGTCATGAATTATGAAATTCTATAATTAGCCCGATCCTAACATATTATCTGCGTTTAGGGTATTAGCCTAGGGTTTAGATTACTTAGGGTTTAGGCCTAGGCTAGATTTTTAGGGTTTTTAGTGTAGAGTTTTAGGGCTTCTTTTTAAGGTTTAGTTCTAGGTGTAGGGTTAGGATTTTAGTGCTAATCGATGTACATTCGATCGTAATGCTAGTAATACTAATAACCTCAACACAACCGTCAATATTACGAATATACTTAATATTGACGAGAATTCATGGTATGCTCTAATATCAATGATAATGTCTAATGATGATAAAAATAAAATACTAATAGCTAATAATGATAACTTTGTTTCATATGTAATACTAATATTAACATGGATAATTTATTCATCCCTAATATACATAATCCTAATGGTAATGGGAATGACAACAACGATAATTTTAATTGGAAGAATCTCAATCTGGAAGGAAAAACATGGACTCACCTCGGTGACTAGATTCGAGTCGAGCGGGCTCGGCCCAAGCACACCCATGCACCTTACTCTCTCCTCTTCACTATCTCTCCTTCCACTCTCACTTTCTTCTTCTTATGTAGAGAGGTCCAGCAGGCCCTGGACTCGACCCAGCCAACGGGCCAGCAGGCTGACTTGGTGAGTTGACTCGGCTCAACTCTACCCTCTTCTTCTTTCTTTCTCTTTCTTTCCATCTCCCTTTTCTTTCTCTTTTCTTCCTTCTTCCTTTTCTTTCCTTTCTTCCCTATTTCCCTGAAAACTCGGCCATTTCTGGCTCGAACCAAGTTGAGTTGCGTCAGCGAGTCATCAACTCAGTGCAGCCCAAAGCCACACACCTTCTCCCTCTCCTCTCGCACTCTGTTTTCTCCCCCCTTCTCTACTCTGCTGTAGCAACCAACAGCTCCTGGACTCGACCTGAGCTCGAGCTCGAACTGGGCTCGGTTCTAGCTGGTGCAGCAACGCACCAATCCTTTCCCTCTGTTCTTCCTTTCCCTTTCTTCCTCTTTCCTTTTCTTCTCCTCCTTCCTCTTCATTTCTCTTTTCTTTCCCCCTCTGTTTCTTCTTCTTTCCCTGTTTTTCTCCTATTTCTCTGCTGCTCCCAGTAGCAACCGAACCAGACGTCAGCCCGAGTCGAGGTGGTGCGGCACTACAGACCGTCCGATCTTGCCCCCTTTTTCTCTCTCTTTCTCTCTGTTTTTCCTCAAGTGTAGAGCTACGGCTGGAGAGAGACATGAAGCCACCATTGTTCCAATTAATCAAATTCCCAGATTCACTCAGAGACGTCGAATCGTCAACAGATGGTCCGGATCTCCTCTGACCGAAACCGCCTATGAGACAGTGGGTAGGAAACCGTAGGTTTTCCTTCGGTTTGCTAGGAACACCCCAAACCAGGGGAAGTAATGGCTGAGATTTGTCCAAATGGACGGCTAGGATGGACGGACGCCAGGGCACGCGGATTGCCAGCGTGTTGCCTGGAAATCAGTTTCCGTTTATGGAAACAAGTGGTTGTAGGGTCTGTTCTCGACGAGGATTGTGTGCATGCGGGTGTATGCCAACGGGTGAAACCACCTAGGGTTTGGTCAGAATTTAGTGCCTCACACGATGAATGGTTTAGATTGTCCAGATGGACAATGCATGTGGGCCATCGATTAAAAATTGGGGACGCCTGTGCGTCAGCTACCAATCCGAGGAGAGACAGAGAAATCTCTCTTCTTTTGGGCAGACACGGGTCAGACCCGTTTGACTGAGCTGGGTCATCCAGCACACCGCGGGTGCTTTAGCACCGGTGTACATTCACCCTAATGTGGGCCCTGTGGTGATGTTTATGGAAAATCCGCACCGTCTATTCATCTTGGAAGACCTTACTTGAGGTCCTTGAACAAGGATCGAGCCGATGAAATGCTTAGGTGGAGCCCACCACGTGATTTGTAGTCCTAATGGGGGTTTCCCGTCGATCTCAGATGATTTTGAAGTTGAACGTCAATGGTTAAAAGGCCTAAATGGGCCATTTGTAAGGCTCTTATCATGTATTTCTACCCAATACTAATATTAGTACAAATTTCATTACTATTGTACATTACTTATCGTTATGGCGATTAAAATCGCATACACTCATAAAATTTTAATTTCAATATTAATGTACCACTATATACATGTTATTGCTCACGTATTTAATAATACATAATTCGTAGTATTACATTGTAAATAAATGCACGTATAAATGAATTGAGAATATCATGTTTAAATTAAAATCATACTTGTACTCGGTAATTTTGTTGAATAATATACAATTTTGTTAAATTATCAAAAAAAATCTTTTGTATACATATTCACAACAGATGTTTAATACTACATTTATATTTATAGTTCGATTGTACATTGAAAAATTATCACCCGTTATGTCTATTTAATATAATATTATTTTCATAATATTTTATATACGTTAGTTATATACAATATCACTCTACTACAACACATTTTCATACATTGTTTATATGATAAATAAATGATCAAATACATCCATAATTCTTTTGATTTATGTTTGTGTAAAACTTATAATATAACAAATATATATATATATATATATATATATATATATATATATATATATATATATATATATACTTATGAGATATTACAAGACGATTTGATTCTTCTATTGAAGTGATTGAGATCCTAAATAGACGTCTCTGGACTATTTTGAAAATCACTCGAAATGATGGTTTGATGTAGGAATTAATGCTATACAAGACGATCGAGATGAAAAGATCTAGGATTTCTGAGTGTCGGTGTGCACGGATGACCACGTGTGTTTCTATACACGTGAAAACAAATTTAGACTTCCCTAGGGACACCCGTGTACTGAAAAGTACGGGGCGTTACATGGATCTTAAGGCCAAATCGTGTAGATCCTCAAATCCTAGATTGATTCAACGAATGGATTTGTTTCGACAAGAAAACAAATGCGTTTGATTTGGAAGATTTATTCAATGATAACAAAGAATTCGATGAGAGAACAATGATCATATTTATTCTGAGTTCATTTACATCCTCGGATTCCCTTGATTATAAAAATAGAGTACAATTAATGCAACGCAATAAATGAAAGATAAGACAGTCTGATGGCAATTTTGGCAGCATTTCAACGCTTTTGATGTTCATCGCAAAGGTGGATGGGTTATGCGGGCTTGAAACCCTTGATATGGCCGTTGAGATCAGTTCTGATCATCCTTCCGTTCATTCTTCCAGTGAAACCCTTGAAATGTGGAGCGAACATCCCTTGAAATGTGGAGTGACAATCATCTCTTGAAATGCGGAGCAGCAATCATCCCTTAAAATGTGGAGCGATCATCCCTTGAAATGTGGAGTGACGGTCATCCCTTGAAATGTGGAGCGATCATCCCTTGAAATGTGGAGCAACGATCACTTGAAATGTGGAGCGATCATCCATTGAAATGTGAAATAACGATCATCCCTTGAAATGTGGAACGATCATCCCTTGAAATGTTGAGCGATGATCATCCCTTGAAATGTGGAGCGATGATTCCTTGAAATGTGGAGGCCATCTGTCTGAGGGTAGGAGTACATAGGCCTAGGCAGGGAATATAGAGTGCATGGATCTTACGTCGGGGAATATGAAGTGCATGGAGCTTACTTTAGGATAAGAGCTATGCATCAAGACAAGTTCCCTCATAAGGTGGCGAATGGGCTATCTGTTAAGACAACAAAAGCCTCTCCTTAAGACAAAAAGAGGGAGAAGTGGCGCATGGGCTATCTGTTAAGACAACATAAGCCTTCCCTTAAGAAAAGGGAGAGAGAAGTGGTGCAAGGGTTTTCTTTGCAAAAGTGGTGCAAAAGACTTCTTCTGCAAACTATATCCGTTAGGACAACATAAGCCTGACATCTGGACAAGCTCCATAACAAGTGGCACGTGGAAATTCCTTTGCACACACTCAATGACTTTTCTGCAAACATGGTTGCGTAGTTCTCGTTTCTCTGCAAACATGGTTGTGCGGTTCGCGCAACGGACTTCTCCAAGGCTTTTCTCCAACGTGTTTTGCACGGATAGGTGCCTCTCCACAAAAAGTGGCGCAAGGGCTTCCATTTGAACATGCCTCCACATTAAGTGGCGCATGGGGCATTTTTGCAAAGTATGTATTGCGCGGGTCGTGCAACGAACTCTCCAGTTGCGCGGGTCGCGCAACGACTTGCTTATCTCCCTCTCTAGCCTTCCTTTCCCCCTTGTTTTCTAGCCAACCAACTGACCAACCCCTCAAATGTGGCATGTGGACGGGTATTTATAGGCATTCCTCTCTTACATAGTGGCGATCACCACCACTCTTCTCTTAAGGCGATACCCAATTTTCTCCCTTAAACAATGGTGTTCACCAAGCTCTCCTTTAAATAATAGTGTACAACCACTCTTTATACCAAAATACTCTCCTTCACTGATTTTTACCAAAATACCCAAAATACCCCCGGATGCTGATTTTTACCAAAATACGGAGTGCTCAACCCTAAAAAAGATCACACCATGGAATTCTCTGACCAATGCAATGGAATATTTTTTGTGCCACCACTATGGGCCCCTCATGGATACATCACATACATCAAAATGGGTCCCACCAACAAGTGGGCCCTAAAATAAGAATTAACGGTGGATCACCTACCTATTGGCCTTCTCCTTGATCCCTTGGACTCCTATGCTCCTTGCCTTCACTTTTGATGGTGGTTGATGAAGTTTTGATGGTGGGGATGAGAGATGAGAGGGTGGGCTACACTTGTTGTTTTTGGAAGAGAGCTCGGGGAGGCTTGGACGTGTGAAATTTTTTTGGTTGCTTGGGAGGTTTGAGAAATGAGAGAGAGAGAGAGAGAGAGAGAGAGAGAGAGAGAGAGAGAGAGAGAGATGAGGATGATATGGGATGGGTGTGATGGGTGATGGGTGGAGTGATGGATGAAGTGATGTAAGAGTTGACTTTGGGTAGCTTGTGTAAGAGAGAGGTAAGGGTAGGGTATAGGTTACTTGTACTTGACTTGATGTGTGATGTGTACTTGATTGATGGGATTGATTAATTGATTAATTGGATATGTTGTAAAGATTTCCTCAAAGTTTGCAACACACGACATTTTCCTCGAAATGAAAGTGGGCTCAATCTTCTGACCTGGGTATCGAATCAATGCGCGAGTCGCGGCGTTGGAACCGCGGCAACGGCGCGATCATAAGGATACAAGTTTCAAGTCGTGTCGACTCTAACATGCGGGACTCGGCTTAGGATCGCGTGCAAACGTCGGATACGGGTCAAGGGTTGCCAGAATTTGACTGGGAGGACTGCGAAAGCCTACGAAATGATACAGACTAGGATACGGGCCTTACAAGGCTCCATCATTAGGTTTTTATCAATTTCTTCTTTAATTTTTTATTTCCTTGTTAAGAAACCCTAGATCTAACCAATGAACATGATGGATTAACACTATGGCCATTGTTTTGATCTAAGGAGAAGTTTTAAAATAAGAATTAAATTTTAAGCGAGATTCTG
The DNA here is from genome assembly GCA_021015155.1 of Magnolia officinalis. Classification (NCBI taxonomy): domain Eukaryota; kingdom Viridiplantae; phylum Streptophyta; class Magnoliopsida; order Magnoliales; family Magnoliaceae; genus Magnolia; species Magnolia officinalis. The sequence continues at coordinate 112,806,152 of JAJHSJ010000002.1, forward strand.
TATTTTGATAGATCGACCGTGTGAATTCCAGTAAGCTTGGTTTAGGAAAACTCGAACCTCTGGATCTTAAGGCTAAATCGTGTAGAGCCTCATATCCTAGATTGATTCGTTGAATGGATTTCTCACAATGATCAATGGAAAATATTGTTGATGATAAATAATGTTGCAGAATCACATTGACTTCATAAATAAGATATTATAGATCTAAATAACCAGTTATTTTTCTAGTTTTCACTGATAGGAAATCAATAGCTAGTATTTGGTTAAACCCTTGTATTAGTGGAGTTCATAAAATTATAAGAGATCGAGTAAAAACCCTAGAATTTTTGGAAAGCGGATCATGTAACAAACAAAACCCGTCTGACTTTGATCGATCGAGTGTTTGTTCGATTGATCAAAGTGGTTGATTTTTGTCAAGCGACTAAAATTAATAATTCGTAATTGGGTTTGACTGATTGAACTCAAGGTTTGATCAATCGAACTTATTCGATCAATGACGATCAAATTTATCCAACAAGCAAACTGATTTAATTTGACAAAGCTCGATCGATCGAAGGTAAATAAAAGTTTTGAAAGACTTAAGGAATTAAATTCGAATTTTATTGATCCACGATCAAGGGCCCTCAAGCTTTCTCAATCGATCGACTACATTGATCAATAGTCCTGTTATTTTTTAAATTTAAATTAAAGAGTTAATGTTGGGTTATCTCGCTAGAATAAAAGGTGGACTCTACTTGTTAGAATAATGTCATTGAATTGTGGTATGCTAAATCATCTTAATAGAGATTTGAAGCATAGTTTTTCAAAGCGTTCAGTTTTTCGAAGGATCAACCCCACCGCAAATAGGTGACTGAATCCCAATGTGTCTCATAGATGTACGATTATGATAGATGATGCGATCGATTATGATTATTATGATTGATGTGGTTGTGATGTAATTATTGAAGTGTTATGCTATTATAATCCCTTGCTTTTTGATAAATGCGTTGAAAGATTATGATGAATACCGAACATGCAAACATGACAATCATTGGTATCATAGATTTGTTGTTCCTCTTAGAGAGAGATGTATCTGATTGATTATACATGTCGATGCATAGACATTGCACATACATTACATACATCCATTGCGAATGCATGCACATGTCATGTCTTGAGTTCCTAGGGGATCTCTCTGGATGGTTACGCATTGTAGATTCGTTGCCAAATGCCCACAATAATGGAATCTTTTTCACATAGTAGATGTTTGATTGCCCATGCCTACTTAGGTGGATGTCTGATAGGTATAGATTGCCCATGCCTACCTATGGTGGATGTCTGTTGGGTATAGTTTTCGAATTAATAGATATCCAACTTAAGCAAGTGGACGATCATCCCGCTTAACATGCATCTCATCACATCTATGCATCCATGATTATAATGCATACATATCTATCTATTTTTTTGTGATATCTTATATTGTGCTACGTATGAACCATGTTGGGTTCACTCACTAGCTTGGCCAGCTAACGTTGTGGATCAACATCTATACAGAGGCAAATGAGACAAAATTCGAGTGAAGTACCGGCAAATGAGGCGAGGCTGGTAAATGACGCTTAAACCAATGGTCATATTTGGCAGAGAACAAGCTTGCTACATTAGATAGTTGATTCATTAATGCTATTGATTCATGAGGATATTTAGTTTCCATTCTCTTTATTTATTGTTATTTGGACTAAATTTGATATTTGATTATAGTATGACTTTATCTAGCCATCATTGATTATTTAGTTAAATAAAGTTCCAAATGGGTATATGATGGCTGATTTTGACGATTTATTATAAACTTGTACATGCAATGGATTAAGTATCAATAAAAAATGTAAAAGTGAGTGAGTGTATGAATATTTATGAGGTGACAATCTAGAATGCATTTAATTATACCTTGAAGTAACCATGAGAAGTAGATTTACATATAGTTAGTTAATGTACGAATCATGGACCATAACTCAAGTCTAAAGGTGTACACTTTATATATGAACTAAGGGTCGTAACAAGGGGCAACTTAACAAACATAACAGAGAAGTGGATTACTGATTAAGTAACTCAGTACTGAGTAGACATTATAGGCCCACCGTGATGTATGTGCCTTTGTAACGCCCCGAATTTCGAGGGTCGAGCAAAGGCCCAACTCCCGAGATCCGTCACATCACTTATGCAACATAGATAATGATGATTAAATGTTGTCCGGTTTAGTGCATTAAAACATGAATGAGATTATACTAAATCAACATATCATACTCCAGAGACTATTAAATTAAGCAAGCGTAAGACTGTGATACATATATAAAGCACATAAGTGGTTGTAAGTTCCAAGAGTATGAACGTGTTACCAGGTTAAATAATTACATGTATAACTTCAAAATGTACAAAATGATAAAATGTAATGTCATCTAATCCATATCCCTGTAGCCCCGGTGACGTAACTTCAGATCTACATAGACCCACTAGAGAGTTACAGATAGGAGAACTCCTCCTCGTCGTCATAGAAGGCAGGCTCTGTCTCGTAAGCCTCGCCGCTATCTGAAACTACAATAGAGTCTGGTTGGTGTTTTAAAATACCGTCCCAGAGTGGGAGTGAGTGATCAACTCAGTGGAGCTATAAGGTAAAGGTTAACATGTTATCAATTCAGTCAAGCAGTAATGATAAAGTAGTACAACAATCATGTCCTAAGTACTCTTGTTAATATAAGAATGGTATGCGACAATGATGTATGCCCTCGCCTGCACTTCCTCAGTGACATCATCTCACGATCGCGCATGCAACACTCCCGATAAACGTGCGCTTCCTTGCCAAAGCACATGCAATGCAGTGCATGATCTTGTTAGCCAAGTTCTTATTTAGGCTTATTCATACAGCAGATTCGAGAAGTTAAGGTACCTCCCTTATATCATTATCTAAACAATGATCCATCTAAGGTCGTCAATCCTAGTCAATCACATACGATAGGCAAGTTCAGGTCACTACGGGAGGCTCGTCACCATCAGCATAGGCCTGTTTATACTCGAGGTCACTACGAAAAGGCTTGTCACCTTAATGTAGTCCTAGTGAATACTCAAGGCCACTACGAGAGGCTCGTCACTTGCTCGTAGGCCGACAACTCGAATACAGTGTCTCATACCACCGTATTCGGCTCATGAGTTTGGGTTGCTCACTGGTCACTACGGGGAGGCTCGTCACCCAAGCGTAGGCCGACAGCTCGACCACGGTGTCCCATATCACCGTGCCCGGCTTATGAGTCTTAGCGGATCGTGGTACCAAGGTTACATGGGCTTTCATTGGTAATTGGTACCTTAGATTCAAGCAGTTGCGTCCATACATGGTAAACACACATTTAGGCCAATCGGGTTACTCGACAAGTTTGACTTGTACGAGCTTACACTGAATTAGTCGACATGGAGTGCGTAAGTACTACACGTGGCCTAACTACTGTCGACAAATCATTGTACGACTCAGATTCCTCGAACGTATCCAATGTGGTGAATCTAGTTCGACCACTCAACCGGGATCCATTGTCAATTGCATGGACTACATAGTAGTCCCAATTACACTCAAGTGCACTAAGTAATCACATGTGATAGTCAAAACAATATTAGCAAACCATTCAAATATAAATCTCATTCAAGCATTTTAACGAACACATAATGAGTATATTACCATACATATGTATTTCATCCACAAATCACGTAGCAGTAAGGTAGTTTACATGAAAGAATATATACACGTATATAAGGTAGTTGAGAATCCTATCTCAACGCCCTTAATAATTACAATTTAACAAACAATTACTCATTCAGGCATTTTATCAAATACTTAGCCTACACACTACTACGTACACACCTTAACTTAGTTATAGCTTATATTATAGCAAATCCTTTCACAAAGGAGTTATTATACATACAACAAACATGTATTTAAGATTAATAGTCATGGCAAGTACAAATCCAAATTCCATATTCATTCAAACATTTCAACAAACACACGGAGTGCATTAAAGTCAACATAATTTATATATATGTGTAACACGCAGAAACCATTGTATCTAAGCACATATGACAGTAATCAAGCCAGTCATAAATCATTACTGACATTGAAAGCCTTGAAAACCATAACCTAAATGTTTATAGTCCGCACCTTCCGTCGGTAAACTCATATCGAACTCAGTTTGAACGTTATGCCTTCGTCTACGGCACAATGGCTAACTGAATCACGAAATAGGTTAACTATTTCGATGATTCATCTACTTAGATAGCTAAAACAGATTAGGGATTGGATTTATTACCTAAAAACGGAATCGGAATCGCTGGTGTAGCAATACAAGAGGGATGATTTGGCACGTGGAGTGGTGGGATCGAATCCCGGCAGCAAACCCCAACTCTCTCTCACTTCTCCTCACTTTCTCCTTCTCTTTTCTCTCCTCTCTCCTAGGGTTTGAAAATTCGTATGGAATGAGAGAAGAGTGGGTTAAGGCCCTTATATAGGCCCAGAATTGACGTCAATGGCCCCCAGGGCCATGATATATTTAGGTTATAGCCAAAGGGTGGCTGTTTCGGGCCAATGAAGCCCATTTGGAGGTCCATTTCCTACATACAGTCCGGTGAAAGTTCCCTGACGATGGATCTATGTTAGGCTAAGATTTCGGTCCGATCGGATTTATGGATTGACCGCGGAGGACCAATTTCAATTCAACGGTCATCGTCTCTCGATCAGGGCCACAAGTGCACTGACATGTATAGGAAAATTTCCCTGATCTGAGGGTGTAGTTGGGTCAGAATCTGATGGTCCGAAACCTTAAATTTGGCTTGCAAGTGAACGATCCAATTCACTTAAATCTGAGTTCATTTTCTAAAGATATTCGCGTTTCTCACGCACTTCACTCCACGCTCAAGTTGTGCCTTTCTGTATATTATTTGGACTTGATTTCGGAGATGGTTGTCAAGCCCAGTAAGGCGGTCATAGCCATATAGTTTCAAGATAATCGGACTTTAGACGTGCGGTCCAGGTCCGAAATAGAGTTTCAAGTTGCTCCCGAGAGCAACTAGGTTTTGAGATTTATCGTAGGTTTTTAGGTAATGTTAGGTTAGCGATTCTAATGGTTTTGGGTCTTGCAGTTCATATAGAAAGCAGTTCAAGTTAATTCCACTGGTGTTTGAGTTTGATACTTAATTAATCTTCGTCTAATTACTAAAGGATTCACTCATTAATGATTTCTACCTGAGGCGGTACTCGGGTCTTTGTACGAATTTTTCTGAGATGTTATAGTCTTATCCACCCCGAACATCCCTTTTACCAATTTAGAGCATGAGCCCAAAATGGAAGCATGAGTGGACTCACTATGGGGAATAAGTGTTACTGAGTATATGTTGAAAAATAGTACAGAAATTATATTTTCTGTAAATGGATAAATCGAAAAAATAGTAGGACAGACTGAAATACGTATGAATGTTATCCTTAAAGCGTTATTTGCCCCTTCTCAAATAGATTGAATATGCCGAAAGGTTCAGACAAATAACTTCGAGGATACGACGAGCCTAAGTGTGGATCTGCGTTCAACAAATACGAAGATTCACAAATGGAACTCCGTACATAAATTTCTAGTAGAAAACTATAAAAAACAAAATCTCAGAATTAGAAAGAGAAATAGAAAAGAGGTTTTAGACTACAACACTGGTCTATTCTTCAGGTTAAGGTTTGGATGAACTTTTACCGACTTGTTGGAGTACACTTGGTTGCTATTTGTCATTGTGGTTCATATGAGAATTATTTGAGTGTGTTGGTAATGGTTTGCAGACCCATCCAGGTACTGTTTATATATGCTAGGATGACTGACAATTTTGGTATAGGGCCATTAATCCATATGACTGTTTCTATCTTTTGGTGAGAAACTAGTCGTTATTGGCAGTTTCTGACTGTTGTGCATATGGTGTAACAGTTGGCTGTATACTGACCGTTTAGATTCATTGGCTAGCCGTTTATAGCTGTTGGGTTAGCCACATGCAACAATTTTTACATTAGACTTAATTTGCATGAGGAGTTACACCTCACTCCATCAAATAGTTTTTCTAGCCTCTATATAAGTCACACAGGTCTAATTCAGACCACAAGACTCATTCCTGCCACTTGACATTTTTCTCTCTATCAGACTTAATGGGCAAAGTGCACCACTAACACCTTTACAATCACACTGCCTCATATGCCTACACCCTTGTACCGAGCCCGTGTGTGTGTGTGTGTGTGTGTGTGTGTGGGAAAAGGTACAATGCGCTCGAGCTGATTTTAACGCCCCATGAGGTCGAGCTGTGTGGGCCCCACCGTGATGCGTTTCAAACATCTACCCCATCAGTCAGATGCACCATTCCATCGTGGGCCTAGGTCTCAAAAATCAAGTTAATCCGTGAATTGTGTGGGCCACACCACATATAGAAGTGGAGAGGAGCCGTGCACCATTAAAACATTCATAATCATTTTTTGGGCCCACCGAGATGTGGTTTGCAAATCCAGCCCATCCATTATATGTGTCCCACATGGATGAGGGTTCAGACCAAGTTTCAGCAGCATTCAAAACTCAGGTGGGCCCCATCAAGTGCTTTTATATGTTTTTAGCATGTCTTCACATGATTTTAGATGGTATGGCCCACCTGAGTTCTGTATACGGCTGATTTTTGGGATATCCCATAATTTAAAGGGGACCCATCAAATGCACGGTGTTGATGGTCGAATACACATCACGGTGGGGCCCACACAGCTCAACCTCACGGGAGGTTAAAATTATCTCTAGCGCATAGTACCTTTTCCCTATATATATATATATATATATATATATATATATATATATAAATACTATGCACTCGACGTCACAAGTCCAACCCATGAGTTTGAACTGTGTGGGCCCCACCGTGATGCGTTTTGAACATCTACCTCATCAGTCAGATGCACCATTCCATCGTGGGCCTAGGTCTCAAAAATCAAGTCAATCCGTGACTTGTGTGGGCCACACCACATACAGAAGTGGAGAGGGGCCCCACCATTAAAACATTCATGCACCATTAAAACATTCATAACCATTTTTGAGGGCCCACTGAGATGTGGTTTGCAAATCCAGCCTATCCATTATGTGTGTCCCACTTGAATGAGGGTTCAGACCAAGTTTCAGGCACATGCAAAACTCAGATGGGCCCCACCAAGTGTTTTTATATGTTTTAACGATGTCTTCACAAAATTTTAGATGATATGGCCCACTCGAGTTCCGTATACGACCGATTTTTAGGATATCCCATAATTTAAAGGGGACCCATCAAATGCACAGTGTTGATGGTTGCATACGCATCACAGTGGGGCCCACATAGCTCGACTTCACGGGAGCTTATCGCCCGCACGTGCGCATTTTACCTTTTCCTATATATATATATATATATATATTTTATCGGGCTTTTTTTATTTTTATTATCTTTTCAGTGAGTGTTGGCGTGGACCAATGAGTTTTAGGGTACGAGGAATTATCTGTTGACCGGGTAACAGAGGATCCGGACTCACCAACTTTCTACAACAGCATGCAATCTGCGTCCCTTCATCTCACAATCTCCTATTATTAAAATGTAACAAGTGTCTTATCTATTCATTTGTTTTTTAGTGGATTCGCAAGTTGGTACCTTCTCTTTCCTACGCTCATAGTACGAACAGCAGATGTCAGCGTGAAGATAAAGTTAAGACGTTTGGAAATGTCTAAGGTGGGTGAGATTTCAATGGATAAGGAGGACCGGCGGTCATGGTGATAATAAATATGATAAGAAGTGACAGTAAATACGACAAGAGTGTGTGGCCACACTCAACCCGTAAAGACTGGAATTTACAGCTGGCCTAGCGCGGTCATAAGTAGGGTGTACGGAAGTGGACTGCAAGCTACTGTCATTTTTTTGTCGTATCCACCCCTTCCATCCTTCTACCCTATAATTTTACGGCTTTAGCATGAAAATAAAGCATATCCAAAGCTCAATTGGACTGCACTTAAGGAAATATTGTCAATTAAATCGTCCATTGTTGAAAAAAATTTTTAGAGGCTACAAAAGTTTTAGATCAATCCCATATTTATTTATTTTCCTTCTTTATTCATGTGCTTAATCTTATGAATAGGTTAGATGACAAATAAACAACAATGTTCGCTCTAATAAGGTTTCAACCGGTGAAATCATTACTCCCACGGAAGCAGGACCCGCAAGCAGGTGATAATAGTAGGGAAAGAGTGTGTTCACTCTCAGCCAATTTAGGACTGAAATTTACAGCTGGCATGCCGATGCGTTGTCATGAGTTAGGTGCACCGAAAGTAGATTGCATATGAGTAACTCAGTACGACTTACTAAACCTTGTGAGGCCTACTTATGTACTTGGGCCCATCGAGATTTATTTATATTATCTACTCCTTTCGTCCATTTTATTAGTAAGCAGATTGGCTGGTGTACGACAGACTAAGGACCTAACTACTGTGTTGACGTCACCAAATTCTGTGGGTCTCATCACAGGGTATGTTTTATATCTAAACCGTCTGTCCATTTAGCGAGCTTGTCATAGGGTTTGAGCTGAAAAATAAAACAGATCCAAAAATCAAGTGGACCACACTACAAAAGGTAGTGGGGGATTGCACGTCTATAATTGAAATCCTTACGGGGTTATAGAAGTTTTGGATCAATATGATAACTCAGTACTCTTAGTAAACTTTGTGAGGCCCACCTAGATTTATTTATTTTATCCACTCTGTTCATCTATTTTACTGTATATTTTTAGAAAGCGTATTGGCTGGTGTGCCACACACTACTGACGTAGCTGCTACGTTGATGTCACCAAGTTCTGTGGTATATCCAAACCGTCCATCCATTTAGTGAGCTTGTCGCAAGGCTTGAGCTAAAAAAATAAGATAGATCCAAAGATCAAGCGGACCACGCTAAGCATCAGGGGATTGAACGTCTACCATTGAAACCCTTTTGGGGTTAGGGAAGTTTTGTATCAATATGATATTTGATTTTCCTCTTCATCTAGGTCTTTAGGACCTCATGAACAAATTGGACCGAAAATAAAGTTACGGTGAGCAGTACAAATGTTTTAACGGTGAAAATCATTGTCCTTACTACTATTTGTGGTGTGGTCTACTTAAGCTTTGGATATGACTTATTTTTAAGCCCATGGTCTAAAATGATTTCGCCGAATGTATGAACAGTGTGGATGTAATAAATACATTATTGTGGGGCCATTTAATTTTGATCTCCTTTGAACTATTCGTGCAATTTGATGAGCATCAACTCTCGTCTTAGCACAATCCTTACCCACACCAGCCCAGTCGGTGGTGTGTACGTACTTGCTAAAAGTTGTATATATAAAGTTAGGTCATGGAATTTTGCCAAGGAAGGCCAATGTTGGAATTGGAAACTTCAAAAAAAATAGTGGGAAACACAATCCATTCACAGGCGGTGTGGGTGATAGGGCAGCTTGGGTGCATTTGGTGCACTTTTCACGATAACAAACGCCCAAATTCTAATATTGTTAGTTAGTGGGGCCACTAGCCAAGTACAAATCCAATACCATTAAATAAGTCAGCTGGGCCACATCCAAGCCCTACACTAAACCTGATCCAATTAGTCATCACGATACAAAAACACATCACAAACCACAATCCTGTAAGCCTGAAGCCCTGGCATGTCCCTTGTGCTGACCAGTCTGAAACGGCCCTGCCTATAGGCCCTGTAGCGTTGCTAGGAAAATATTAAATATCAAAAGTTTAGTTTTTTTTTTTTTTTTTTTTTTTTATTATTTTATTTTATTTTTTATTTTAATCCTTTACCTGAGTCAGAGTCCATCTTATAACTGGTTGAGTCATTGAAACAGGACTCGGATCCGAGTGTCTTTAAACCCCACATATTGGTGGATGGAAACAGATTGCAGGTGTCTTTAAATAGATTGGGGGCTCACCAATATGCCGGATCAGAATATCCAACCCTTAGGTAGATCTAGACCGTTGATCAATTAAACCCACTTAAAGATTCTTACATGAAATGCTCAACACATTCCACACTTGGCATCAATATGCAATCCAATCCATTCACCTGACGTACCTCATCAACATGAAAATTTTGTTTTTATCTAAAAACCCCTTAATTCCAAAACTTAATTGGGCCACACCATGTGAATATAGAGGTTTTAAGTATACTTTTAATAAGATGGCTCGCCTAAGTGTTGAATTCACTCGTGTTTTGAGATAAGGGCAAAAGAAGGTGGTGTACCAAATGGATGGTGTTGATTTCATGCAGGTTAAGTGAATTCCCCACATTAAAGAAAATGAGGCTAGTAAGCCTTTTTCCAAGTGCATATAAAATCCAAAAAAGATAAGACTTGCCAGCCCTGACAGAGGTCACAGGTTATAGCTCATGTTTTTAAAACTCAGGTGAGTACTGATCTGATACATATGACTAGTTCAAAACAACTGATCACATTCAATCCAGTCAATCCCAGCCCATCCAACATCAGCCTATCCATTCATCAAGAGGGTTACAAAATAGGAAATAGTAACACTGGCGTGTTATCCAATAATAACACTGCCTATTACAGAGAACCGTTCATCCCAGACCAAGCATCATCCTAAGATGCTTTTTATTTATTTATACATATATATAGGAGAGATCGGTACGATGATCGTCGTTACTTCTCAATGCCTGTGGTCGTGCAAGTATTGGCACAGCTGTCCTTGATTACCGTACAGCGGCATGTAGGCCATGCGGACCTGTCGCACATGCAAGGATTCCCGCAGGGGGCGGGGCAGCTCCCTTTCTGCACATAGGTGCAATAGCATTTCCGTGGGAAGCTTAGAGGGCAGGTGCATTTGTTGCAGCATGGCTCATCTTGACCACCATCAACTGAAAAAGCATTAACAACGTAAACTGTTATTATTTTACCATTATCATCATTACCACTAACCATTATAATTTCTGGTGTGGATGGTGTGGATTTCAGCAAGTAAATCTGGTTTTTGGGTATTGATCACATGCTTTCAAATTCATTAGTAACTATCACGGTTGGGTCCCACCTAGAGGTGGGGCTGCTATCCAGCCTGTCCATTAGATGAGCCCCACCATCCAATAACCCTTTCATCTAAATGTGCCACAACATTCTGAAATTCAGGTGGGCCAAACGACCTAAATATACAGGTTTTATGGGTGATTCTACATTGCTCCCTGTGGTGTATCCCACCTTTTGTTTAAGTTTAATTCTTGAGGAGGCACAAAAGATGCATGGTTTGGATTGTGAGATAGCTTGAATGCATGTCATCATTCTGGTTTATCTACCCGTGGCACACTCAGCGACTCCAGTCAGCTGGTTTGAACCCAGGTCAAATCAGGAACCGCTGGAATCGTGGCTGAGCCGGTCCAACATAGCCAGAAACCTATCGGCTGCAGCACCCACTACTAGGAATATTCGGTCCAATTTAACCCGAAGTGGGTTGCTTGGTGGCACGACTCTGTGGGGTCACCATGATGTATGTGTTAGATCCATGCTATCCATCCACTTTTCTTGATCATTTTAGGGCATGAGCCCAAAAGTGAGGCAGATCCAAGGCTAAAGTGATGTAACGTGACACGCAGGGATGGATCTGATGAGGTCGATCACCCTCTTCCTAAGGGGATAATTACTCTAAATCCAGGGAGCTTCTTTGGATCTCTGGAATCCACCAGAAAAAAAAAAGGAAAAATAGAAATAAATTATAAGAAATTCCAATATATATATATATATATATATATATATATATATATATATATATATATATATATATATATATATATAATAAAACTAATTTACAACCCTTTAAATAGTGATATCAAACATAGGAAGAAATTTCACAATCAAACTCTAATTTAAACTCCCAAAAAAATGTGATTTAAACTTAGATGGTCATGATTTCTACTGGATTTCACGGTTTTCGGCCACAAATGGTAAGGGTCCAATTTAGCCTAAACGCATTATTCTCTTAAAATTTCAAAGCCCTTTTCATGTTGGGCACAGCTCTTAAAGCTCAAAGGATAGAGAGTTATGATTGAAATAAAACTTTTTATAAATAGTAAAAACAAAATTGAAAAGGATTTTCGACCATTAATCCGATCGAATCTCGTAAATTCCACATGGGCAACTTGGCATAGCAGGGTTGGATGACTAAAGTAACTTCTCCTGTCCAAAATCATATATGGCAAGTTGAATAACTCATTCTAGTTTGAGAAATATGCTTATTTTAAGGTTTTTACGGTCCTAGTCACGTCCACCTTTGATAAGATCTTCTCTGATCCATTTTGGACATGAAAGTGTCCACCACCCACTCTACAACATGATGATTATTTACCATCCTTAACCTATTCATAAGGTCACAGACTTGGATGAAAGGGAAATACAAATATGATAACCTAAACAAAACAGATGGATGGCTAAAAGGGTTGGCCAATGGCCAGATTATGAGCAGGCTTGCCTGCCTTCTGAGCCAGAGAACCTACGTAACGGAGCCCGCTTAAAAAACATATCGGATGGCACACATTCATACCAAGGTTCCCACGTGTTAGAGGACCCAATCAATAATACATCTCAATGCAGTGGTGAGGAGCTCAGGACACACTTGACTCGCTGGGCATAACAGAAAAAAAGAGGCACGTGTGCGACGTAGGGCCACGAATGGACGTACGGTTAGAAACTTAAAACTTAGGTGAGCAAAGAGCTCAGAAACGTCCCACGTAATGGGGCTGAACCAAAAGACATAAGATGGTTAGGCAGTTCGATCCGCCAATGGGAACCGCGCGCTAGATCTGATGGACCGGGCGATCCTACATGATTGCCACGTGTATGGTGAGGATGAAAGCACTATTTTACCTCCAGCAGTAAATGCAGTGAGCAAGTCCACTCGAGCGTGAAGCTCCACGAAAGAGGTGGCAAAGAGAGCCACCATCAAGACAATGCTCAAACCTTTTTTCTCCATTCCTACCACCCTTTGCTGAAACCCTCGTCTCTCGAAGCCCTGAGTGCTTTGCCTGCCCTTCATCTCCTTTTTATACACCAGATAAAGGTCGAGGGACTAATTCAGAAGTAACACGTGTCTTTCCTTTTTGCCTTTTTTCTTTTTTTTTTTTCTAACCTTAGTTTTAGGCAATCACGTGACCTGGTAACAGAGGATCCTGACTCCATGCGGAAAGTATGAGATTTCTTTCGTTACTGAGCATGACACGTACGCAAGGGGATAAGATTGCTCCAACATTTTATCTATGCATCTTAACAAGGATCATGAGGAACCTTAGGAGGGCATAATTGGGTAGGTGGGATGAAATTGCATTTGGTACTATGCAACTTTTATCTTTCCTATGGAAGGATGGGAAAGGCCTGAAGTAGGTTAGATGAATTTTTATTTGGTCCCTATTGAATTAGGATAATCTCCATTCAAAATTTTAAAAAGTTTTGTAGATGTGAACAAGTTTTATAAGTCCCGCCATGATGTATGGATTATATCCATAACGTCCACCTATTTTTGGAGATCATTTTAGACATTGGCCCAAAAATCAAGTATATCAAAAGCTTAAGTGGACCTCACCATAGAAAGCAGTGGGATTGAACGCCTACCATTGAAATTTTTTTGGGGGCTACTAAAGTTTTTAGTTCAAGCTGATACTTGTGTTTTCCCTTCGTACAGGTCTGTTTAATCTTATGAACAGGTTGGATGGCAAATAAACATCACGGTGGACCCATAGGAAGATTTCAACGGTGGGCGTCATTATAACACTATTTTCTATGTTGTAGTCCACGTAAGCTTTGGCCTATGCCATAAAATGAAATTGTAAAATAAATGGATAATACAGATATAACACATATATATTATTCTTAATGATTTCAAATGATAGTTGGTATATATATTTAATGGGCAACAAACTAACAACTGAATACCACCACTGCACAAATAAGGCAAGGAGTTGTGTTTGTGCTATGGTATCCCATAATAATATGGGACAATCCTTATCACATGTAATAATTATACTTTTTTAATCTCATACCACTTAATCCCATCTAATACCATACACCAAACACCCCTTAAGGCTTTTCCAATCCAAACATGAGTTAAGTCATGTTGCAAATGATAGGTCTGACTATGAATTTTGATAGTGCGAAGTGATTGCTAAGTTGATTGATTGAGTGGTCTACTAACATTGCACCCAAGTGATAGTTGTTGAGGGTCAAATATTGTATATCAGACCCCAGTTATTGCCTGGATTTACGAACATGGTACTGTTTAACGGCCCGATTTAACTGTGTTTATGCTGCAAGGTATATTTACGAGCTTGGACTGAAACAGGGTACTAAAAGCATGGAATTAACGCTCAGAATTCACCAAGGCAAGGGATGGACCCTAGGGGACCAAGATCAATGGATTTACACGCTAGAGATCCGAGAAAACTGAGAAACTGAAGCTCAAGTAGCCCGAAAATCAGCCAGAATGCAAGATCACAAGGTTCCCACCATCTGCTCGACTCAAAACTTCATACATGGCCTGAGGACCATAAATGAACCGTACACGTCGAATTTCAGCTCCTGGATCCCTGTGGAAGTGGCTAAACTGACAGATCAGCCATAAAATCTTGATTTGGGGCCCACCTGAAATCTGGATATGCTTCCAAGTTGGTCTCAACCCCTTAAACTCAATGGGAAAGCAGATGGACGGAGCAGATTTCTCATAAATATCTTTGTGGGACCCACGAAGACAGTGGGTGTGCAAGGTGTACAAGTGCACCGGATGTGCACCAATACAGGAATTCTTGGTCAAAACACATTGACCGCACATTCCTTCTCAAATTCAAATTCTATTGCATAATCTCCAAATAGAGACCCATGGGCAAATCCTGATGGGCCACCATTTCAGATCAAATGTTCAATCCGGACCGTCCATTCTTTCAAGAAGGGAAAACCGACCCTACACATGAAGTTTTTTCGAATCAATGCTTGCACACGCAGGAAAACCTCGATTAAACACAGGTTGGACGGTAGAATAGGAACTCTGGTGGGCCACACCAAATCCAATCCAAAAACATCCATACCCAAATGGTTTTTCGAGCAGAATGCAGTGAACGACGTGGATTTCTCAAACCAGCAGTGAACTGGCCCCACCATCAGCACAACGTCCGAACTTGCGTTGCCTCTGTTCGCGCTGTCCGGACGATCCGGGAAGATGTGGTCCACCCTGTTGATCGGATGGTTGATCCGATCTGTCCAGACGAAGACTGGGCTCAGGACGAGCACCACCAAAAGGCAGATGTGGAGCCAAGACAGTCAGCACTCCGAAAACCTGCTCCCAACGCCGCTGACTACGTAAGGAGTTTCTAAAAAATGCCCGACTTTCGCAAGGCTCCGTCTCGCACGCTGTTTCCTCTTTGCGCAAGTTGTTGCGTAAACAACTGTCCACTTCTCCCGTACACCGTCTTTTACACTTATAAAAGGGAGAGAAGAAAGGGAAAGAGGACATCTCGGCGTGGGCTCGACGTGAAGTACAAAAGAGGGAAAGAGAGTAGAGTTGTTTCTCTTTTGCTTTTTATTTTTCTTTTGTTTATTTTATTTTTCTTTAAGGGACTTAGCTTAATCATATTGCTAGGCTAAACCTCTTAGCTAGGGCTAAGAGGTGAAGGTTGTAGTGTGATTGGGTCGTTAGATTTGCTTTGATTCATTGTTATTGAACTCTCATGGATTCTAGCTTGATTATTAAGGAATGCTTTTAGTTTTTAATGGTTTATTGTGACTCAAATTACAGTAGATCCGCAATAGCTTTGAGTATGTTCTTTTCATTATGAGATTGTGAACTTAGGAGGCCCTGTTGTTCACCATTGTCTCCTGGGCATGGATGGGTGATGGAATCACTCCTAACTTTCATAATTCTCTCATGATTGGCTGTGAGATTGGTAAATTGCTATTGTTTGCCATAGTCTCCTGGGCATGGTTAGGTGACGGAATCACTTCCAAACCTGCACCAATTGTATCTGTTGATGATTAGATCCATGAGACGTTCAGAGATCTAACAAATCTTTTCTTACCAACTGGATAAGATAGGACTATGATTCCAGTTGTGTCCTTGAATCATTGCTAGGTAACTTTCCAATTACTACAAGTGGATCCTTGGCACCCTAGTTTCCTACCTCTGATTTCTCTAAGTTTTAGTTAAATATTTCACCATTATTCCCTCAATTTCATTCAATTTAGATTTCATCTTAGTCTAGTTCTAGTTCTACTTAATTTTAGATTACGTACAGGTTTCAGTCCCTTGGGATTCGACTTCGGTCTCACCGAGTTTATTACTACATCACAACCCTATACTTGGGGAGTGAACAAGTTTTTGGCGCCGTTGCCGGGGGATAGACGGTTACGTTTTCTGAAATTAACTAGTTTTAGTATTAGTTTAAGATTAGGATATTCTAATCTTAGGTTAGAATTTTTTTCCTGTTTGATTTCTAGAAACTAACCTGTTTCCTTGTTTTGTAGGATCCTAACATAAACTTCTACTTTGGTAATCCCTTTTTAATTTCTCTAATTTTTCTATTTTAAGGATTAGGGTTTTATTTTCTATTTTTAGAATTTTTAAAATTTATTCTAGGATTTCTTTTAAATTTTAGAAACTAACATTACTTTCTATTTTAGGGTTTAGAAACTTTCCTTTTTAGGAACTAGTTTATTTTTAGAAACTTTTTAATTTTAGGTTTAGATTTTCTATTTTAGAAATTTTGTAATTCTAGAATTCTTTTAATTTTAGAAACTAACTTAGCTTCTCGGTTTAGGAAACTTTCTTTAAAAAAAAAAAAAAAAAAAAAAACTTTTATTTCAATTTTAGAACTTTTTAACTTTAGGATTTCTATTTTCTTTTGTTTTCTTGTGCAGGACTTTAACATAAAACTCCAATCTGGTAACTTCCTTCTAACTTCTTCTCCTCTTACTTACCATACTGCTGTAGGATCTTTTCTTTTATTAGGATTAGATTTAGAGTTAGGGTTTCACCATGTAAATTTTTCGTCGGTAAAAAGCACAAAACCACTTTTACTGATAAAAATTTTCGTCGGTTAAAGTGTTATCTAGTTACCTTAGAAAATTTTCGCCCTGACTTTTACCGACGAACAAAAACCATTGGGAAAAATATTTTTACCGACAAAAATGTTCGTCGGTAAAAGTGTTGTCTATTTAACTTAGAAAATTTCCTCCCTGACTTTTACCGACGAACCAAAACCGTCGGGGATAAAATTATTACTGACGAAACTTTTTGTTGGTAAAAGTGTTGTCTAATTCACTTAGAAAATTTTCGCGCTAAAAGTTTACTTTTGGCGACAAAATTGCAAATTCGTAGCTAAAAGACACCTTTACCGACAAAAATTTTCGTCGCTAAAGGTTGTTTTAGGTATTTCGAAAAATTACTTTTAGCTACGAAAATTTTTTCGTAGCTAAAAAACGGAGATGAGTGTGAAAGATGAAAGGATTACTTTTAGCTACGAATTGTTTTGTAGCTAAAAACACGTGGATGTACGAATATTTTTGTCGCTAAAGGCTGTAAACAATTTTTCAAAAAATCGGAAGGATTACTTTTAGCTACGAAAAGTTTTCGTCGATAAAAGTTTTTTGCTTGTTTCTTACCGACGAAAATTTTCGTTGGTAAAACTCTTTACCTACGAAAAAAATGCTTTTAGTGACGAAATTTTCATCAGTAAAAATGGGTTTTCTTGTAGTGAGTTGAATATAAAAAGCCAGCTAATTGATGGCGCATCAGGCTAAGGTTTGAGATTTCCTTGGTCAGGGAGCAAGACACGCCAGCCATATTGGTGGTACGTGGTACACCAGCCAATCTACTTAAATGAAAGCATGACAAAAGCTAAGTGGACCCACCACGGAAACAGTGTCACGGAGAGGGATTGGCTACTCCCCTTACCACCAGCCAATGGCTAGTTGGCTGGTGGTGGGTGGGTGGTCTGTGGGACCCACCACCACCATGATGTATGTGTTAATTTTAACCATGTTGTTTATCTATTTTTATAGATTATTTTATGGTATGAGACCAAAAATGAGGTATATCCCAATCTCAAGTGGACCACCTTATAGGAAATAGTGTTGAATGAATGTACACCATTAAAAACTCCATGGAAACGTGAAGTTTGGGATCAAGAAGATCTTTGTTTTTTCCCTTCATCTAGGTCTGTATGACCTAATCAATAGATTGGATTTCAAATAAACAATACAGTGAGCCTAAGGGGGATTTTAATGGTGGATATCCAATTACAATTGTTTTCCTATGGTGTGGTCCACCTGAGTTTTATATCCCTCTAATTTTTGGGATCAAGCCCTAAAATGATTTGTAAAAATGGATGAACAGAATGGATGAAACACATACATCATGGTGGGGCCCACAGAGCACCGACCACCAGCTACTGGTAGGGGTGTACATCGAGTTGAACCGAGACGAGCTTGCCTCAGCTCGACTCAGCTTGGCCACTACTTGAACTCGGCTCAAACTCGGCTCAGCTCGGTCCTTGAGCATGACTGGCCAGCTCGGCTCGGTTCAGTCAGCAACTCGGGCCAATTCGAGCCAAGTTCACCTTCAAAAATTTCATTTTATGTAAAACAACAATAGTGGTTTTCCAGGTATTTTATCAAACACCTTCTAAACAATATAAAAATCAAGAAAAAAATGATATTTGTTTCATATATATACCTTCCTTGCCACCCGCCATACTTCATTAAGTCATTTCATCAAACACTTGGTGAGCAACAACAATATTAAAGTCACGGAGTCACCGAACTGGTTTGATCCGAGTTCAATTTAAGTTGGGTTCGATCCGAGACGAGTTGAGCTGAGCCAGCTCGATCACATCTCGAATCCATTTTCGGGCTCAAAAAATCAATTGACTTAGCTCGAACTTAACTTCGAGCCGAGTTGAATCAAGCTACTTTGGTCTAGTCAAGCGAGCTAGCTCGGTTCGTGTACACCCCCAGCCAATCCGTTTCCGTTGTTAACTATGCAATCCACGTTCTTTCATCTCTTTCCCACGTGACTTGTCTCTTCATTTGTTTTTTAGGCAGTTATTGATTTCTACGCAATTACGTACAATCACGTTTGGAATGTGGAAAGTGTGTCAGATTTCAATGGATAAGCATGACCCGCACGGTAAGAGTGTGTGGTCACTTTCAGCTAATTGAGACTGGAATTTACAGCTGGCCTGACCATGCCAGGCCGAAGTGGATTGCATGCTGAGTAACTGGCTGGAGCTCACCATGATTTATTGATTTTATCCACTCCGTCCATCCATTTTATCACATAATGTTAGGGCTTGAGCCTAAAAATGAAGCATATCCAAAGCTTAATTAAGTGGACCACACTTCAGGAAACAGTGTGAATTTAATGTTCACTGCTGAAAAGTTTTTGAAGGCCACAAAAGTTTTGAATCAATTTAATATTTGCTTTTTCCCTTCATCCATATATGAAGTGATCTGATGAACAGTTTAGGTAATAAACATCAGTGTGAGCCCTTGGAATCTTTCAACCGAGGAAATCATTATCCCTACATAAGCATGACCTGAAAGCACGGTGATAATAATAGTGTAAGAGTGTGTGGCCACTTTCAGCCAACTAGGATGGGAATTTACAGCTGGCATGACCTGCAAGCACACATTCATACCAAGGTTCTCACGTGTTAGAGGACCCGATCAATATATCTCAATGTAGTGGTAAGGAGCCCAGGTGACTGTTAACTCGCTGGGCATAACAGAAAAAATAAAAATAAAAATAAAGCAACGCGTGCGACAAATGGACGGTTAGAAACTTGAAACAGGGGTGAGCAAAGTGCTCAGAAACGTCCCACATGATTGTGGCTGTACCAAAAGACTCCGTCGTGTCTGATACAATTACGTATCATGCGCCTGTGCCATGATATTTATTTTTCATCTAGATAATTATGTACCATCTCTATGGGCCCCACCACGATGTACGTGTCTTATCCATGCCGTCCATCCATTTCTCCAGCTCGGCATGAGCCCAAATGAGGCAGATCTAAATCTCAGTGGAGCACACCACAGGAAACAGTGGTGATTGAACTCGCACCATTAAAATTTTCCTAGGGCCCACTGTAATGTTTATTTTCCATGAACTTGTGGATTAGGTCACATAGACCTAAATGATGAGAAAATACAAATATCAGCTTGGTCCAAAACACTAGTGGCTCAGGATGTTTTTAATGGTGGGCATTCAATCACTACTGTTTCTTATGGTGTGGTCCAAAGATATGGATCCACATTATTTTTAGGCTCACGTAGTGAGATGATCTGAAAATATGAATGGACAGACTGGAAGAAACATGAGCTTTTTCTAGCACCAACCAGTGCAAAGGGTCATTACCGAATTCGAGTTCGCCCACCACCGCGTTGTTGTGAGTAAGATGTACCTGCAGCTAACAAAGCAACATGCGCGCTGTCGGTTTTTAAGCTTTATTTTCTTTCAAAACTTATATTTAAAACTATTTCGAAACGTTCCTTTTTAATCTTGGAAATTATTTCTTATTAAAAGTTGAATATAGCGCCTGTTTGGGAGCGCGGATTTGGAACTCCTGGATTCTCGGAACCCCTTGGATTTGAAACCCTCTCAATGTGTTTGGCGCCCTGGAGTGTGAATCACTTTTAATCCGAAAGTATCTATATATGTATATTTACAGGGATTTGAATTTAATTACTAAATCAACTTTAATATCTCTAACTAGTAAGATATATAATTTTTGACACAATGGTTGTGATAAGCCCACTGAAATATATATTTTGCCTGAAAATGATAAAATTCAAAGTCTTGAATGGGCCACAAGTACAAAATCATGTCTAAGTGACTAAACAACAATTGTTAATCATTGATTTACATTGACAATGTTTAGACAATGCTGGAAAATGTTTGGACGGTGCTAATTTACATGGATAATGTTTAGACGGTGCTGATCATCATTAGTGGGCCATGTGCCCAATAGAATTAGTGTATGATGACACACATGTTACACCAACGACTATTGAAATGATTTCAGGTGTAATCCAAGCTCTCACCGTGGATTTGAAACCCTCTCAAGGAGGGGATTTGAAACCCCGCAGTTTTGAAACCTCAGGTACTGTATGCTGCCAAACATGAGGGGATTTGTTCACGGTGCCAAACAACCCCTTAGGTTTGAGATTTCATTGGTTATTTGAGCAATACATGCCAGGCATGCCAAAAGCTCAAGTGGACCCACCACAGGAAATAGTGTTAGTGTTACTAACGGAGATGGATTGGCTATCCCCCCGCCACTAGCCAATGGCTGGTGGTTGGTGGTACATGGGACAAGTATAATGTATGTGTTTCATTCATGTCGTCCATTTATTTTTATAGATCATTTTACTGTACGAGACAGAGGTATATCCAATCTAAAGTAGACCACATCACATGAAATATTGTTGAATGAGTCCATCATTAAAAACTTTTTGGGAGCCGTAAAAGTTTTGGATCAAGATAATCATTATTTTTCCCTTCATCTAGGTCTATATGACCTAATAAACAGATTGGATGACAAATAAATAGTACAGTGGGCCTAAGGGAGATTTTAATGGTGGATATCCAATCACAATTATTTTCCTGTGGTGTGATCCACCTGATTTTTATATCCCTCTAATTTTTAGGATAAATCCCTAAAATGACATATAAAAATGAATGAATGGAATGGATGAAATACATACATCATGGAAGGGCCAACAGAGCACCGACCACCAGCAATCTAAGTTCTTTCATCTAAGAGTCATTTATAATTAAAATATAACATGTGTCTGGTCTCTTCATTTGTCTTCAAAGCCAATATTGATTTCTCGACAATAACATACCATCTCTTCCCCACCCACAAGAGGCGTTCAGTACAAGCGCCAGCGTGAAGACAGTGATCATGTGATGTGATAACGACATTTTATATCTAAACAACACCATCTAGACAATTACGTACCATCTCATCACGTAACATTTGTCGCGTCTCTTCATTTGTTTTTTAGGTAATTATTGATTTCTAAACAATTATGTACCCTCTCTTCCTCGCTCCGAAGATAGTGACCACTTTTGTAATAGCCCACGCCCATAGTGTATGATATTGTCCGCTCTGGGCACAGTCCGCACGGTTTTGTTCTCGAGGTTTTCTCCAAAAGGCATCATACAGTATAGGGTGGTAACTCCATATATAACCACTACAACTTCAGACGATACTTCCGATGTGGGATAAAATTTCAACTTTACTATTTGCACAGTAGCCTGTCAGCCACACAGTAGCCTGCCAGTCACCTTGGGGCCCGCCCACATGTGCCCGCCCATATGTGGCCACAGTGACGGGGCATCACAATATCCCCCACCAAGGGCAGAGCCGTCCTCAGCTCTGATACCATTTGTAACAGCCCATGCCCACACTGTATGATATTGTCCGCTCTAGGCACAGCTTGCACAGTTTTATTCTCGGGGTTTTCTCCAAAATGCCTCATACAGTATAGAGTGGCAACTCCACATATAACCACCACAACTTCAGACGATAATTCCGATGTGGGACAAAGTTTCACCTTCATTGTGTGCACAGTAGTCTGCTAGCACAGTAACCTGTCGGCCACCTTGGGGCCTGTCCACGTGTGCCCGCTCACATGTGGCCACAGTGATGGGGCGTCACAACTTTTGGAACGTGAAAAGTGTGCGTGAGATTTCAATGGACAAGGGAAACGGATTGGCTACTCCCATGCCACCAGCCAATGGCTAGTGGTCAGTGCTATGTGGGCCTCGCCATGACGTTTGTGTCTCATCCATACCGTCCATCTATTTTTCTAGATCATTTTATGGTTTGAGACCATAAATGAGGTATATTCAAATCTCAAGCGGACCACATTACATGAAACAATGTTGAATGAACATTGACCATTAAAAACTTTCTGGGGGTCATAAAAGTTTTGGATCAAGATGATCTTTGTTTTTTCTCTACATTTGGGTCATTATGACCTAATAAACAGATTGGATGTCAAATAAACAATACAGTGGGCCTCAGGAGGATTTTAATGGTGGATATCCAATCATTATTGCTTTCCTGTTGTGTGGTGCACCTGAGATTTGTATCCCTTTCAAATGGATGAAGGGAATGGATGAAACATTGCCAATCCGTTTCCATGGATAAACAGGGCCGTACGGTAAGAGTGTGTAGTCACTTTTAGCCCATTCAGACTGGAATTTACAGCTGGCCTGACCATGCGTGGTCACGAGGAACCTGTACAGGAAGCAGATCGCATGCTGAGTAACTGGGTGGAGCTCAACGTGCTTTATTTATTTTATCCGTGTGGTCACTTTTAGCCCATTCAGACTGGAATTTACAGCTGGCCTGACCATGCGTGGTCACGAGGAACCTGTACGGGAAGCAGATCGCATGCTGAGTAACTGGGTGGAGCTCAACGTGATTTATTTATTTTATTCACTCCATACATCCATTTTACCATATAATTTTAGGGCTAAAATGAACCATATCCAAAGCTTAAGTGGACCACACCTCAAGAAATAGTGTGAATTGAACATTCACTGTTGAAAATATTTTGATGGACACAAAAGTTTTGAATAATTTAATATTTGTTTTTCCCATTCATCCATTTCTGCGTGATATAATGAACAGGTTGGGTAATAAACATCAGTGTGTGATCCCTGAGAATCTTTCAACCTGGAAATCATCATCCCCACATAAGCATGATCTGCAAGCACGGTGATAATAATAGGTTAAGAATATGTGGTCACTCTCAGCCAATTAGGACAAGAGTTTACAGCTGGCATGATCGTATTTATGTTGTCATGAGTCAGGTATTCTGGAAGCGGATTGCTAATGAGCAACTCAGTATGAGTAGTAAACTTTGTGAGGTTCACTATGATTTATGTATTTTATCATCTCATATCATCTATTTTACTATATTATTTTAGGACTTTAGCTTTCTTTTTCATTTTTTTTAAGTATATCCAAAGCCCAAGTGGATCACACCATAAGAAATAGTGTGAATTGATCTTACACTGTTAAAAGTTTCTTAAGGATTACCAAAGTTTTAGGTCAATTTGATATTTGTTTTTTACTTGGATTGATGTAGTGTGACCAGGCTGGATGATAAATAAACATCACTATGGGCCGTAGGAAGGTTTCCATGATGGAAATTGCAGTACACGATCTAACTTTTAACGTGTGGAAGAGTAAGCAATCCCACTACAGCGTGAGTGTGTGGTGCTGTGTGTGCGTGTGTAAAAAATAAAAACAAAAATGGTGGTACACAATCTAACTTTTAACGTGCGGAACTTCTTTGGCAATTCATGTGTTAGATCCAAGCTACCTATCAATTATTTTCAGACCATTTCAGAGTGTGAGTCCAAAAATGAGGTACATCCAATAATAAACCTCACGGTGCACCCTTGAAATTTCAAGGGTAATAATTCATTCCCCATTACTTTATGTGGTGTGGTTGACTTGAGCTTTGGATGTGCCACATTTTTGGGCTCTTGCTCTAGAATAATCTAGAAAAATTAATGGATGGTGTGGATCTAATGCATAAATTATGGTGGGGCTAAGAAATGTACCACATATTAAAAGTTATGTTGTGTGGTATACAATCTATTAGAGGGAGAAAATCGATCTGGCGGAATTAATGAACGATACCACGGAACAATAAGAACACTCGACCATGAAAATTTATTTCTTGCCAAGGAGTGCGGATCCTCTGCCTCGGAGGCAGGAACTCCCTGCCTCCAGCGTTTTCATTGGTCAACGTCACTTATAATGCCACATCATCAGATTTTTAAAATATATTTAAAAAGCACATTTAATAAGTAGTATAACGGAGACGTTAAACCGAAGCAGTTAGTGTGCTGAGTAAATCAGTATGGTAAGTTTACCGAGTAAAGTTGTAGAGCCCACCGTCATTCGTGCATTATATCAACTCTATCCATCTCTTTTATCATCTAATTTTAGGGTTTTACAACAAAAATTAATCATATCCAAAGTGGACCACACCACTTGAAACAGTGTGAATTGAATTCTACCATTGAAAAGTTGTCGGGGGCACACAAAAGTTTTATATCAAGATGATATTTGTTTTTTCCATTCATCCATGCATGTGTTTATGATCTTATGAACAGTTTGGACAAAAAATAAACATCAATGAGGGCTTAGAAACATTTCAATGGTTAAAATCAATACTTCCGTTGCTTCCTTTTGTATGGTCTACTTGAGCTTTGATATACTTCAGTTTTGGGAACAACCCCTAAAATGATATGAAAAAACGAATGGACGGCGTGAATAAACCATATGAATTCACAGCGGGCCCAACAGAGTTTACTCAGTACAATAAGACTCGAAACGCAATCAGATTTCACGTGTGTAACGGAGACACGGATTTCCTGCCAAAGCAAGATCCTGTGCATGGATTCCGGATGGGCTGCGACGTTTGTGATAAATCTAACCCGTTCATCCATTTTTCGATATCATTTTAGGACATAATACCAAAACTAGGGTGTATACAAAACTCAAATGGGCCACACGGGAGGAAATAGTGGGGATTTAGTGTCCACCATTGAAATATTTATATGACCACAAAAGTTTTGCATTAATCTAATGTTTTGGTGTTTTCACTTCATCCTAGTAAAAATGACCTTATAAATAGTTTGGATAGCATATAAACATCAAGACGCATAGGAAGGTTTCAACCACAGGAATTTCTTTCTCCACTGTTTCATGTTCTATGGCCCAGTTGAGTTTTTCATCATCCTAATTTTTGGTTACATGTCTTAAAATGAGCTCTAAAAATAGATGAATGGATTGAAATTCTTATAAACATCATGGTGGACCCCACCATACATCCCAGCGCTAGAACTTCATGCAAAAGGCTTTTCTCGGTGAATCCGCGTCCACGGTTTCCATTGGAAACGGACTGGCTACTCCCCTACTACTCGGTGCTATGTGGGCCCACCATGATGTATGTGTTTCATCCAAGCCGTCCATTTATTTTTCTAGATCATTTTATGGTCTGAGACCAAAAATGAGGTATAACCCAATCTCAAGTGGACCACGTTACATGAAACATTGTTGAATGAACGTTGACCATTAAAAAGTTTTTGGGGGCCATAAAAGTTTTGGATCAAGTTGATCTTTGTTTTTTCCCTCAATACGGGTCTTTATGACCAAACCAACAGATTGGACAGTACGATGGGTCTTAGGAGGACTTTAATGATGGATATCAAATCACCATTGTTTACCTGTGGTGTGGTCCATATGAGATTTATATCCCTCTCATTTTTGTGATCAACCCCTAAAATTATATGTAAAAATAGATTAACGGAATGGATGAAACACATACATCGTGGTGGGGCCCACAGAGTACCGACCACCACCACCACCGAGCTGGTGGTGGGGGAGTAGCCAATCCACTTTCATTTCCATTTGGGATTTAGTGCCACATTGAGCAGTGAGACTCGCTACTGAAGTGATGTCACCTATTTATATGGGTCCCACTATGATGTATTTTTGTATCCACACCGTCCATCCATTTGGAGAGATTATTTTAGGGCATGAGCCAAAGAATGAATCAGATCCAAAACTCGAGTGGACCCCACCACAAAAAACAATGGAGAGAGTCACGCCCACCATTTATTATGACTGAATCCAATCCAAACTTCGTCACTTTGTCTACTGAACCCTGTCACTTTGTATTGTAACCCCGTCACTTTATCTACTGAACCCTGTCACTTTGTACTGCAACCTCGTCACTTTGTCTAGTGAACCCCATCACTTTGTACTGCAACCCCGTCACTTTGTACTGTAACCCCGTCACTTTATCTACTGAACCCCATCACTTTGTACTGCAACCCCGTCACTTTGTCTACTGAATCCCGTCACTTTGTACTGCAACATTATCACTTTGTCTATTGTACCTCGTCACTTTGTGCTGCAACCCCGTCACTTTGTCTACTGTACCCCGTCACTTTGTGCTGCAACCTCGTCACTTTGTCTACTGTACACCGTCACTTTGTACTGCAACCTCGTCACTTTGTCTACTGAACCCCGTCACTTTGTACTACAACCTCGTCACTTTGTCTACTGAACCACATCACCTTGTACTAAACCCCATCTACTTTGTCCAATAATCACGTTACTTTGTCTAGTAGAACCTTGTCACTTTGTCTAGCACCTCTTTCACTTTATTTAGTGAAATCCCGTCACTTTGTCTAATGACCTCTGACGTGATTCATTGGACGAAGTGACGAGGTTATTAGACGAAGTGACGAAGTTATATTAAACAAAGTGACGAGGTTGCCCGACAAATCAACAAGATTCCACTAAACAAAGTAATAAGGTTAAATGAGACAAAGAAAATAGGGTTCCATTAGATAAAGTTACAAATTCTTGGAAAAAGTGATGGACGTTGCCAGACAAAGTTATCCGGTTCCACTAAACGAAGTGACGAGACTGGAAGACAAAGTGATTGGGTTTTACTATACAAAGTTGTGAGGTTGCTGGACAAAGTGATGAGGCTGTTGGACGAAGTGATGAGGTTCACTAGACAAAGTGATTGGGTTACTAGGCAAAGTTATGGAGTTTTACTAGACAAAGAGACTATGTAGTAAGACAAAGCGACAAAGGTCTACTATATCAAGTGACGAAATTCTACTAGACAGAGTAACGAGGTTGTTAGACAAAGTGACTGGATTTCACTAAATAAAGTGAAAGAGGTGTTAAACAAAGTGACAAGGTTCTACTAGACAAAGTGACATGATTATTGGACAAAGTGGATGGGTTTCAGTACAAAGTGACGGGGTTCAGTAGATAAAGTGACGAGGTTGCAATACAAAGTGACGGGGTTCAGTAGACAAAGCAATGGGTTGCAGTACAAAGTGACGGGGTTCAGTAGACAAAGTGACGAGGTTGTAGTACAAAGTGACGGGGTACAGTAGACAAAGTGACGAGATTGCGGTATAAAGTGACGGGGTACAGTAGACAAAGTGACAGGGTTGCAGCACAAAGTGACGAGGTACAGTAGACAAAGTGATGATGTTGCAGTACAAAGTGAGGGGGTTTAGTAGACAAAGTGACAGGGTTGCAGTACAAAGTGAAGGGGTTCGGTAGACAAAGTGACGAGTATCAATAGATAACGTGATGGGGTTGCAGTACAACGTGATGGGGTTGCAGTACAAAGTGACGGGGTTCACTAGACAAAGTGACGAGGTTGCAGTACAAAGTGACAGGGTTTAGTCGATAAAGTGACGGGGTTGCAATACAAAGTGACGGAGTTCAGTAGACAAAGTGACGATGTTTGGATTGGATTCAGTCGTAATAAATGGTAGGCGTGACTTTCTCCACTGTTTTCTATGGTGGGGTCCACTCGAGTTTTGGATTTGATTCATTCTTTGGCTCATGCCCTAAAATGATCTCTCCAAATGGATGGACGGTGTGGATATAAAATATACATCATAGTGGGACCCATATAAATAGGTGACATCACTTCAGTAGTGAGTCTCACTGCTCAATGTGGCACTGATCCCAAATGGAAATGAAAGCGGATTGGCTACTCCTCCCCCCCAGCCCGGTGGTGGTGGTGGTCGGTACTCTGTGGGCCCCATCATGATGTATGTGTTTCATCCATTCCGTTAATATATTTTTACATATAATTTTAGGGGTCGATCCCAAAAATGAGAGGGATATAAATCTCATATGGACCACACCACAGGAAAACAATGGTGATTGGATATCCATCATTAAAGTCCTCCTAAGGCCCACCGTACTGTTTATTTGACATCCAATCTGTTGGTTTGGTCATAAAGACCCAGATGAAGGGAAAAAACAAAGATCAACTTGATCCAAAACTTTTATGGCCCCCAAAAAGTTTTTAATGGTCAACGTGCATTCAACACTGTTTCATGTAATGTGGTCCACTTGAGATTGGGTTATACCTCATTTTTGGTCTCAGACCATAAAATGATCTAGAAAAATAAATGGATGGCATGGATGAAACACATACATCATGGTGGGCCCACATAGCACCGAGTGGCAGGGGAGTAGCCAGTCCGTTTCCAATGGAAACCGTGGACGCGGATTCACCGGGGAAAGACTTTTGCATGAAGTTCCAGCGCTGGAATGTATGGTGGGGTCCACCATGATGTTTATAAGAATTCCAATCTATTCATCTATTTTTAAAGCTCATTTTAAGACATGTAACCAAAAATTAGGATGATCAAAAACTCATCTGGGCCATACAAGATGAAACAGTGGAGAAAGAACCTGCGGTTGAAACCTTTCTAGGCATCTTGATGTTTATATGCCATCCAAACTGTTTATAAGGTCATTTTTACTAGGATGAAGTGAAAACACCAAAATATTAGACCGATGCAAAACTTTTGTGGTCATATAAATATTTCAATGGTGGACACTAAATCCCCACTATTTCCTCTCGTGTGGCCCATTTGTGTTTTGTATACACCTTAGTTTTGGTATTATGTCCTAAAATGATATCTAAAAATGGATGAACGGGTTAGATTTATCACAAACGTCGCAGTGGGCCCATCCGGAATCCTTGCGCAGGATCTTGCTTTGGCAGGAAATCCGCGTCTTCGTTACACACGTGAAATCTGATTGCGTATCGAGTCTTATTGTACTGAGTAAACTCTGTTGGGCCCACTATGAATTCATGTGGTTTATCCACGCCGTCCATCCGTTTTTTCAGATCATTTTAGGGGTTGAGCACAAAACTGAAGTATATCAAAAGCTCAAATAGACCATACCGAAGGAAACAGTGGAAGTATTATTTCACCATTGAAATGTTTCTAAGCCCCCACTGATGTTTATTTTTCATCTAAACTGTTCATAAGATCACAAAGACATGGATGAATGGAAAAACAAATATCATCTTGATATAAAATTTCTGTGGGCCCCCTACAACTTTTCAACGATAGAATTCAATTCGCACCGTTTCAAGTGGTGTGGTCCACTTGATCTTTGGATATGATTAATTTTTGTTGTAAAATCTTAAAATTAGATGATAAAAGAGATGGATGGAGTTGATATAATGCACGAATGACGGTGGGCTCCACAAACTTTACTGAGTACGCTTACCATACTGATTTACTCAGCACGCAAACAACTTCCGTTTAACGTCTCCATTATACTTCTTATTAAATGTACTTTTTTAATATATTTAAAAATCTGATGATGTGGCACTGTAAGTGACGTTGACCAATGAAAACGCTGGAGGCAGGGAGTTCCTGCCTCCGGGAGGCGGATGCGGATTGCGTCCCACCCCCACCCAGAAGGTAATCCGTCCGGGCAGGGCTCTGTGGGGCCCACCGTGATGTAAGTGTTTTATCCATGCAGTTCATTGCTTTTCTCAGATCATTTTAAGGTATAATATGATATTGAAGCAGGTACACAACTCCAATGGACCACACCGGAGGAAGCTATAGTGATAATGACACCCACCATTGAAACCTTTCTAAGGGCCACCGTGATGTTTTTTTTTATCATCCAACCTATTAATAAGGTCATGTAGACGTGGATGAAGTGAAAAAACAAATATTGTGTGGTACACAATCTATTAAAGAAATGTACCAGACATTAAAAGTTATATATGTTGTGTGGTACACAATCTTTTAGAGGGCGAAAATCGAGCTGGTGTAATTAATGAGCGATAACACGGAACAACAACGACAACACTGGACCATGAAAATTTATTTCTTGCTAAGAGTTGAATTTAGAAAGTTGGTAAGATGATGGCATTTTGGCATGCAAGGTCAATGTTTGAAACTTCACAAGAATAGTGGGAAACACCAACTGTTCACACGTGGCTGGGTAATAGGGCAGCTTGGGTGCATTTGGTTCACTTTCAATTAGCCTTCAAGTTTTACCAATGTGATCCAAACTCAAGTGTAGCTGTACGTGTTGCAAACCATGGCCTAATTAGGTATTTGGATGGTACGAAATCGTTGCTAAGTTGACTTGTTAACCCTTCCACTGACATTGCACCTAAGTGGCCATCGATTGTGCCTGCACGACAGATCCAAATGTGCATTGAATGGTCAAGATTGTTATGAACTAGCATGTGCAAGGCCTCTTATATAAGTCAGGTTCAGAGGTAGGTTTTGCCATCAATACCAATTCAGCTCTTTGTGATATTGTATTTTCTAAAGTTTTTTTTTTTTTTTCGTGCCATTTTTTTTGGGGTATATTATCATATAATCAACTCCGAAAACATAATACAATATGCTCTTTTTGTTGGGTTTGTTTCAAGAGTGACATGGCTTGATCACCTGCATTGATTGTTGCAAATTAATTAAGAGAAACTAGCCTTCATTATATATTGACAACAGATTGCTGGTAACCTTCGTAAGCTATCTCAATGCAATCCGTAGTGGAGACAAATACCATCTTAAGAAAATAATTCTGTAACATGACTTTAGCCATTTTCCTTTTGTTTTAGTTTACAATTGGTTTATTCTCCTAATATATTTTTTCTGAATTTGAATGTGTCATTTGAAATGCATTTGGCTTTTTTAAAATTGAATTGCTGAATTCTTTCATGATGTTTGAATGCAGCTGCCCATGGACAAATGCCACGGTGAATATAAGGCATACTTGGCATCAATATGCAATCCAATCCATTGACTGATGTCAAGATGAAAAAATAATAATCTAAAAATCACTTAATTTCAAATTTTAATTGGGCCACACCATGTGAATATAGAGGTTTTAAGTGTACTTTTGTTGGGGATTTTAAACTGCAGAATCACACAGATCTAGATCTAGGATAGCAATCCAATGACACCAAGCACACACAAGAGAACACAGATTTAACGTGGAAAAAACCATGGCACAAAGCGACAGATCTCCACTATGAAAATAGAAATTACAAAGAGAGAGGACTTATCCGATTCGAACAACCTCGAATCTCACCTTTGCTACACCCTTTAGAAACCCTAAAATCCTTTTAGGAACCCTTGGAACTCCTTTAGAAAGCCTTGAAATACTTCTCAATCCCGCATACACCCCTTTATATAAGTTTAGAAAGAAGTAGAATCGGAATAGGAAATAAAAAACGCAAAATCTGCATTTCCATAGAAAATTTGCGTAACATCTTCGATGTCATCGATGTCATCGAGAACCGACCAAAATTGTCCAGTGACCAGGGGTGAAAAATTCTGTGAATTATCGATGGCATCAAACAACCGTCGATGTCATCGACGACTGACTTCGATGTCATCGAAACCTTGTCGATATCATCGACAGACCACCAGACAGATTTAAGACATTTGTCCATAACACTTTTAATAGGGTGGCTTGCTTAAAGTGTTGAATCGACCTGTGTTTTGAGATAAGGGCAAAAAAGGGTGGTGTACCTACTGGATGGTGTTGATTTCATGCAGGTTAATGCTAGTAAGCCTTTTTCCTAGTGCCAGCCCTAACAGAGGTCACAAGTTATAGCTCATTCTTTTAATTAGACTATGATCTGATACATATGACTAGTTCAAAACAACTCAGATTCAATCCTACCAGATTTGATTGGATACTAAGACTCTCCAGTCAATCTCAACCCTCGACTGGTCGAGCACTGTTCACTCAACTGGTTGAGCCGACCCTCGACTGGTCGAGCACTGTTCACAGAGCTCGCTGAACTTTGAGTCGAGTGACCATTACCGGTCGAGCAAGCTGCAAGACTGTCGAGCAGCGCGGGGATTCTACTGTTTGTGGAATCCGAACCGCACCTCATCTCCTCTGACTTGAGGAGGAAAACCCCATCAATTTTTACCATGAGAATGATCTTACCGGCTGAGTGACTTATATACGCATCCAAGAGACCTTTTTTCTAAAATTCTTTCGGCATTGCATGCCTTTTAAATTATTAGCTATTTAGGTGCTTGCTGTTATTAGCTGTTAGTCTCCTTATGCCTATTTGGTTTTGGTTTTGGTTTTATATTTTTTTAAGAGTTTTAGCCATTTACCAGCCTATTTATCTACTAGCTATTGTAAAAGACATGCCTGCTTAAATGTTTTCCAAGTACCTGCTTATTATTTTAAAATAAGGTCAAAAACTTCTTTTTTTTTTTTTTTTTTTGGGTTAGCTTGTTAGTACACACCCATGTCAGTACACACACTTAAATATTTTCCAAATACCCGCTTATTATTTTAAAATAAGGTCAAAAACTTGTTATTTTAACTTTGACTAACATCTTGCAAATGGGTTAAATTGTTATCTTTGTACAAAAGATTATTTTACTCCTTGTTTTAAATTAATTGAACCCTTATATCTTGGGGAGGTACTTATGTTGAATCCATGTGTAATGGGACTTTGTTGTGGGCTACACAATAATGGCTTTGTTTGATTAGGCCATTTATCCATGTCGGATAATTATTTTAAGAAATGAGCCAAAAAAATGAAGTAGATACAAATATTAAGTGGACCATACGATTGTTTTACAATTGAACATCTATCATGAAAAGCTAAATGGGGCTGCTGTAATGTTGACTTGCTATCCAACACGTTGATTAGGTCACACAGGCCTGGAAGAAGGGAAAGCACAAATATAGCGTGATCCAAAATGGTGTGACGTACATAATCAGCACAGGGACCTATAGGGCACATGTTCAATCACCAATGTTTATTGTGATGTGGTACACTAGAGATTGAATAAACTTGATGTTTGAGGTCGTGCCCTAAAGTAATTATAGAAATTTTACTACTGGTGTAGATAAATTATGTACATCATAGTGGGCCCACAGATCACAAGGGCAGTGTCTTGTAACTGCTTGAGGATTGCAATTATCTCTTTTTCTTGCCATTAAATTTTTAGTTGGCCTACTGTGATATGCATGTGAAATCCATCTATGCCATCATCACACCAATTTAATTCCTTAGACCAAAGTTCTTGTCAACACGTGATTGCAGTGGACCACATATTGACAAGAGTACGCGGCAACACCTGTTCTCAAAAAGTTTCCATTTGTGTGGCGCACTTGAATCAATGTTAGCCTTCATATTTTGTCTTTATGCATCAAATTTAATGGGCTACCACGTGGATAGAGTGGATTTGACATGAACATGAAGGCATAGCCCATCTAAGTAGCCTACGTATCGTTTTGTATTTCATTTGAAAAAGAAGGATATACCGTGTTTATTCACCTTTCTGCCCTTATATGCTGCCTGTACCTCTTAACAAGCTGTGGCCTTAGCTGTGAGGCCCAACTTGATGTATGTATTACGTATCCGTCCATCCGTTTTTTCATATCATGATAGGACATGAGCCCAAAAGTGAAGTAAATGCAAATATCAGGTGGACTACACTACAAGAAACACGTTATGACTTGTTACTAAGAGTACTATTGTTGATAAGTGGTAATTTATGGAATGTTTTATTTGCAAGTGAGTAATTACACCATCCAACATTCCTACATAGCTGTAGCTTGGTAACAAATTATCCCATCTATCAGTTTCCTGGCAAAACTCATTTTTAATCTAACAAATTATTTTAAGGCATTGAATGCGTGTGCGTGGGTTGAACGGTACAAGGGAGACAGAAGGGTGGGTGAATATTGCAAAGGAGAGAGAAGTACACGTGTTATTAAAAAGTAAAATGGCATTTATCTCATTTTTAAAATACGAGCATTACTCTCTGATTAAAACCCCACCTACCTCACCGCACGACCCTCAGGACCATGGAAACGGATTGGCTACTCCCCCCGCCCACCGGCCAATGGCTGATGGTCGGTGATCTGTGGGCCCCCACCATGATGTATGTGTTTCATCCATACCATCCATATATTTTTCCAGATCATTTTATGGTAGAAGACCAAAAACAAGATATATCCCAATCTCAAGTGGACCACATTACAGGAAAAAGTTTTGAATGAGCGTCACCAATAAAAACCTTTTGGGGGTCATAAAAGTTTTAGATCAAGATGATTTTTTTTTTTCCATCATCTAGGCCTGTATGACCTAATCAACAGATTAGATGTCAAATAAACAATACAGAGGGCCTTAGGAGGATTTTTATGTCGGATATCCAATCAATATTGTTTTCCTGTGGTGTGGTCAACCTGAGATTATATCCCTCTAATTTTTGGCATTAAGCCTTAAAATGATACGTAAAAATGGATGAAACACATACATCATGGTGATGCCCACAGAGCATAACCATCAGCCACAGGGCTGATGGCAGGGGGAGTAGCCAATCCGTTTCCCAGAACCACCGTCCTTTCTTTTCGCTTCACTCTCTCTCCGTCTTCTCTCTCTTCTTTGAACAGTACGTGGGGCCTACATTACTGGTTGTGAGAATTCCACACGTCCATTTATTTTCCAGCTCATGCTAGGGCATGGGCTCAAAAATGAGGCAATCCAAAGATCATAGTGGCCCCATGGTGCCCCAAGATATTTCAAAGGTCCACCTTATGGGCTCGTGCCCTTAAAAAAAGCTGGTAAAATGGACAGATGGTATAAAACACATGCATCACAGTGGGCCTCATGGAGTGGATCCGCGGGGGTATCCCAGCTGGCTGCGTGGGCTCCAAATGTCTGAGAAATTTACCACGTCCCTCTGCTTCTCCAACTCATGTTATAACAGGTTCCGAACAACAAGCTAGATACAAAGCCCAAATGGAACCCCCTGCAAGAAACAGTGAGGATGTAACACCCACAAGCTTTGAAAGTGCCACAAAAGTTTTGGGTTTGGCTACTATTTGTGTTTTCAGTTCATCGCATATAAATAGGTGTGCCTAAAGGTTTCGATGGTACTGTGATCTCCATCCCCACTATTTACTGTAGTGTGGTCCCCTAAGTTTTGGATTTATCTCATTTTTTAGATCATGTCCTAAGCTCGAATAAGTACTCACAGACATCTTGCTAGGTAGACTCTACCCAACTCCCCACACATGAAGTGCAGTTGCGCGGGGCCAGGGGACCCATGGTATCGAATCGGTTTGGGTAATATCAAATCCGATGCGACTCAGCGAGTCAGTCAATGATTCGTGGAGAATCCAATGGAAAGAGAGAGGTTTGCTAATCTCACGTGCGCGTATAGCCTAGCCGCACGTGCTAACAAATTGCACGTGTATTTGATCCAAGCATGTTTTATGTGGACACCAATGTGTAGAATTCCCGGGCCAAGAGTCAAAATGTCCGCTCATCAGATCGTCCATAGTTAAAAAAACAAATGAATGGCTAAAAGGGTTAGCCAATGGTGTTTCAATATTCATATGTACTCCACCCGATGAGTTACGCTTGCCTGCCAACTGAACAAGAGAACCTACCTAATGGGCCCACTTAACGAACATATCAGATGGTGCACATTCGTTCCAATGTTCTCGTGTATTGGAACATGAGGTCGAGCTGTGTGGGCTGCACCGTGATGCGTGTCGACCATCAACACCGTGCATTTGATGGGTCCCCTTTAAATTATGTGATATCCCAAAAATCAACCGTCTACGGAACTCAGGTAGGCCATACCATCTAAAATCATGTGAAGACATGCCAAAAACATATAAAAGCACTTGGTGGAGCCCAACTGAGTTTTGAATGCTGCTGAAACCTGGTCTGAACCCTCATCCAAGTGGGACACACATAATGGATGGGCTGGATTTGCAAACCACATCTCGGTGGGCTCAAAACATGATTATGAATGTTTTAATAGTGCACGGCCCCTCTCAACTTCTGTATGTGGTGTGGCCTACACAAGTCACGGATTGACTTGATTTTTGAGACCTAGTCCCGGGAAGGAATGGTGCATCTGACTGATGGGGTAGATTTTCGAAACACATCATGGTGGGGCCACACAGCTCGAACTCATGGGACGTTCCCATCAGCTCGAGCTCAGAGTACCTTTTCCATACATATATATATATATATATATATATATATATATATATATATATATAATATATATATATATATATATATATATTTGTAGGAAATAGTGTGAATTAAACAACAACCATTGAAAACTTCTCAGAGGCAAAGGAAGTTTTGGATGAAGCTGATATTTGTGTTTTTCCTTTATTCACGTTTGTGCGATTTTATTAACATGTTTAATTATAATTAAATATGATTATGAGCCCTAAAAAAGTTTCAATGGTAGTGATCCCACTGTTTCTTGGGGGTATAGTCCATTTGAGCTTTGGATATGCTTACATTTTGGGGTGTGCGTGCGGGTGTTTTTTTTTTTTTTTTTAAAATAATAATAATAAAAATAACAACTACACTAGCATTCACGGCACGAAATCAACAGCTCATCATCACGGTGAGGCCCACACGATTTGCCCCATTTCGCAGGCAGCAAGACTCTCACACGCTCACCATTGGAAACATCTATGGCTGGTAGATGGCAGGCTTACGAGGCCTGTCGCAGTAGAACTTCATGTCCAAGCAGTGGCACATTGGAGGGATGGATCTGGTGCATGGCTGCATGCACACATTCCACATGACTCATGGCGTTATGTCAACATTGGCACAATGACACTGGAGAATCTTTGCACTTTTGTGCAGTAAATTGGAAAAAAAATAAAAATAATATGACGATTAGAGCTTTAAGGAAATTCTTTAACAGCGTGTATTCATCATCATCATCTGATGCATACAGATGTGTACATTTCATCAAGCGAACATTAGCAATGAATTTAAGGGGGTTTCAACTGGGAGAGTCGGGCCCACTTTGTGGTGGGTCCATGATCCTCAGACGGGCCCAATGTAGCTTGTGGTCATTTTCCTTGGCTCTTAACTGTCTCGAGGCCCAAGACCCAACATGCAAATGCGTCTTGGCCGGGCTTGTACAACACTGATGGGCTTCCATTCGCTTTCGAGGCAATGGGCTGAAGATGGACTGTAATGGCTCACTGGGTCCATGTTCCTCAGGCGAGCCCAACGTAGCTTGGACATGTTTTTTGAATGGGTGGCCCGATGGCCTCGGGCGTTGGTTTTACCACGCGGTCTAGCTGTGGACAGACTTCTTCTGGCTTAAACCCCGCCAGTTAGACAGCCGTAGGTACTAGGATTGCGTGCAGACTTGACTCAGGCTTGTAAAACAGATGGACCCACGGACTTAGCCCGGACCTGAGAATAAATGTGCCGACGGCCGTGGCCCATTTCCACCCTTGGAAAATGAGAGAGAGAGCCTGCTCCAAATATGTGACTGAAGCGCAAGAGAAGTGGCAAGGAAGGCCACTAACACCAATACCACCAAACTCGCACCACTCCTTTCCATTACCATTCATTCCTCTCCCTCATTCTCTCCTCTCTGTTTCTGTACGCTCAACATGGCACATATAGGTTTAGCTTTTTTATCCTTTTCATGCATAAAGAGATTACGTGGCAAGTCATCTAGGAAGATAAATGATGTGGCGATTTGCCTAAGACAAAAGCTCACGTGGGTCTCGCTACCAAGTTGCCCGGGCAGGCCCAAAATTTCAGCCCAAACATGACCTGGGCAGTTACCCTATGCCCTTAATTGGTGGGTATTTTTGTTATTTAAGAAAAAAATCACGCTTTAACCTAGGCAAGTTAGAAAAAATTAATGGAAGGTACCTCTTTAACAATAACTAATTGATTAATTAAGTAGCTTAATGAAAACTTAATTTAACTTGATTAATTAACTTAATGAAAACCTAATCTACAAAGGTACTGGGATGTAAATATCATATTAATGAGGTACTATTTTGTAAAATTCTTTATTTTATTAAGATCTCTACATATCTCTCACCTAGGGCTGTCAATGGGCCGAGTTAGGGCTGGGTTGAGCTCTGTCTAAGCCTGGCCTGTAATTCTAAACCTAAGCCCAAATACAACCGGGGCTCGTCACGGGTTGAAATTGTCACGCCCCAAACTTGAAAACCAGGCTCACAAAATTCCCAATCGCCGAATCCGGCGCCAATAACCTCCGTAGAACCCCATTCTCGACTCACAGCGTCCATTCATCAGGTTCCGATCCTGGGATGCTATAAGGAAGATTTTCAACATCAATTTGATTCGTAATAAAAAACTCCATCGCATTTTCACTATAATAAAAAACTTTACAAGTACAATGAGCATAAAGGAAAATACAATGATGATAGACAAAAAGCTCTAAAATGATCAGCTCTGCGCTCCTGCCTCAGCGCTGCTGCGATCTAACGTCACCTGCACGCAACGGCCGTGCATCCCATCTTATCAAATATCTTCTCCACATCGGCGCGCTATCTCTCAGCTGTCGTCGGGTCTAACTCGCACTGGAAACGCGGGGGATCGAGCCGTTGAAACACCCGAAGAAGGGCACTCGCGCGATCCTGCTCAGCTTGATCCGGTGAAACAACAGGGTGTCTGCTCTGCCCCTGAAGTGCCGCCGTCACAACCTTTAACATCTGCTATAACTGGGAAGTACTCACGGATACGGTCGGATCTGCACCGGTCTCTAGTGGAGGAGCTGCATCCATAGGCTGGGCAGTAGAAATCTCTGGTAGTGGAGTTGCATCCATAGGCTGGGCAGTAGGAATCTTTGGTGGTGGAGTGGGGATCGTCGGTGGTAGTACGGGAGTTGATCAGGTCACTCTCCGGCGCGGCATGTCCTACAGGAAAGATCGAAGGCACCTATCAACTTGGAAACTCTCGAAGGCACGCACGTTAAGGGTCGGTAATAAAAGATCGCTAAGCTATCCAGACTAAGGACTCAATCATTTTAACTCATAGCAGACACGTAATGTTGTTCTTGGTTATTCCCGAGTTATGCTCTGATACCAACTGTAAGGCCCACCCCCATAGCACATGATATTGTCCGCCTTGCCGAACTCACGGCTTTAAAATGCGTCATGTCTGTTAAGGGAGGAACCCAACATATAACCACCATAACTCCAGACAACTCTTCCGATGTGGAACAAGTTACGCTACAGTCAATTACAACAGTAACTCGCCCAGCACAGTAGCCTGTTAGCCACACAATAGTCTGCCAGCCACACCTGGGGGCCCGCCCACATATGTGCCCGCCCACGTGTGCCTGCCCACATGACGCAACGTCCGAGGCGTCACAGAAATAGTCCAGCCTGGGATATTTGCACAAAGCTCGATTGGAGTTCACCCAACCTCAAGCCCAAGCCCTGAATATCTATGTAGATAAATGATATTTTCGTGTGCCATGTGTGAAAGAGAGGAAGAGAATGAAGGAAAATGAAGAAAAGTAGGTTTAGAAAAGACTTATCGGGCTGGGCCGGGTTTATGAACTGTTGGGGAGCTAAGCCCGAGTCTAGCCGGATTGACAATCGGGCTCCTTATTTAAGTCTGAGCCCGACCGTCGGGCCTGATGCACCACCCCAAACCTGGCCCAATACAAGCCAAGGCTAAAGGCCCATCAGAACTACCCAGCCCATTGATAGCCCTACGCCCACCTCTTTCATATATTTTTACTATTTTTAATTAAATAAATACACAAAATATGACAGTGTAGTCTCTAATTCTTAATGAGATTCAACCATGAGAGGATACATATGAGCCAGCAGTTTTGCTGAGCACACACGCATGTGCAATAAACTCACGTGCACTACACACATGTGCCAACATCACATGTAAGTGCCATATCTAATTCATCCATTGGCTGGTAACCAAAAGAAATCATGATTATGCATCTATAATGTTGCCAAGCTCACATTGTTGGTACAACTCAGTTAATGCACACCCACCACATGAGTCCTATACATGTGTAATATCTAGGGGTGTTAATGGGCCGGGCTGCCCTGTCAGGTTTATGGACTGGCCGGTCTTAGGCTGGATTTGGACTGAAATATCACGCACAAGGGTTGGGCTTAAGTTTCAGATTTCAAGCAGTTTGTAAACAAGCTGGGCTTAGACTAAGGCATTCACTCTGACCAACGGTGCGATGCATCACGGTAGGCCCAGGGACTAAAAATTGGTCTCTTCATTGTTTGAGATGGACCACACGGTTAGAAACAGCATACAGGACAACACACATATTCCAAAATGTTTTCCTTGGCACGGCTCACTTGAATGGTAGATGGTCTTGGTTCTTTGCTTCTAAGTACAATATTTGATTTGTATCTAACCATTGGAGTGGATTTTATATAATCATCACGATGGATACTACAAATATCAAGGGTTGATATTTCTCTCCTAACTTGTTTCCTTGGTGTGGCGCATCTGAAATACAGTTAATCCCATTTTATTTTTTTTAATGGATATAAAATAGGGTTACACATTTAATGGATGACAAGTCCAAATGCAGCCCTATACCTAGCAAGGTTTCCATACACATCCTTGTATGCTCTGGAATCTTGAGAAATGATGGTCACTGATTTTTGGAAAGAGTGTTCTAAAAATCAACACCCTGATCCATAGCTCAAGTGGTAGACTGAGAGAAGATACCTCGTTTCAACACTTAGGCCTTGGAATCGATTCCCTAGTGGGGGTGGCTAACAGTGGAGTGTGTACCGAAAGTCTTTCTTGTACCAAGAAGCTAATAGGAAAAAAAAAATGAAGCAGATGACTTCGTGACTATATATCCTTAGTGACCCAATGTGATGGCATTTCCAAATATTTTTTAGGTTGAGGATGAATTGCTCAATAGTGTTGAGACATGGTGGGATTTGATTAGGTTATGTGTGTTATACATGGTTAACTACCTACTTAGCCTAATAACTTTCTAATATGCTTTGCACAAGTTTCATCTTTGACAACAATACTTAGCCCAAATCAAATCTCACCATGTCCCAACACCACTAAGTTACTTAGCATTGGAAATCCCTTTCAAGCATGCTCTGTGTAGTCCCATCTCTAGCAGTAGCATATGGCTCAATTAAATCCTACCTTGTTGGGTCACCAGGGATATCCGGGGTGATTCAAAACATAGCAATGGACATTGATTCTAAATCCTACTCACTCATCAGGTGGGTCCATCAGATTTTAAATCCTGCTCATGCATAAGTGGATCTTTAACTGACCATGATGTATATTCCTCGCATTCATTTTTAGAGCTCATTTGAGGCCACGGCCTAAAAAATGATGTAAATCCAAATCTTAAGTAGATCACACCACAATAACTAGTGATGATTGAATACCCAACTTCAAAAACTTCTTGGGAATGTTTATTTTTCATCCAATCTGTTGGTAAGGTCACAAAAACTTGGAAGAGCCAGACAAATATAAGTTGGATCTAAAACTTCTGTGGCTCACAAGAAATTTTTAATTGTTGATAAGTATTGTTTACCGGATATGAGGATCAACTTTATTTTTGGAACCAAGAAAATGAAATGACATGTAAAACGGATGAATGACATAGATGTAAGGCACATACATCAAAGTGGGCCACACGGTCAAAGGATGAAAAAAAAGATGTCTACTGTTATAAACTCCTAGGCTCCACCTTGATGTTTATATGCCGAAAACACAAAAAGCCTTAGCCTGATATAAAACTTGTGTGGCCACACGATTGTTCAACAGTAGTCACTCAATCCTATTGTTTCCTCTCGCGTGGGTCCACTTGGGTTTTGCATCCGCCTCAATTTTGGCCTCACGTTCTTTAATGGGGGGTTTCAATTTGGCCTCAATTTTAAGGCTATTTCCTCAATAATACCCAATTTGGTGCTTACAGTTACTTTTCATCTCCATTTAGCTTGTTTATTGTAGTTCAATTCAATACTGCATCCAAACACAACCTTAAATGGGGGAGCATTGTGTCAGGTTTAGTCCCTCTCTAAGTCTTCTTAAAACTATTCTATTAGTAGTAAGTGAGTCATTTACATTGATTAGTGTGTGGATTATAACTTCTCAAGGTCATCTTGTTGCGTGCATTTTTGTTGAAGTGGGTGAAAATGTTCAGATAGCACACTGATCTTGCACATTGAAGTCTACAATCATAGAATCTTTGGCCCTGGTTTTATCTGAGAGACAGAGTCATTGATCCTATTGCACCAATGGGCAAGATCTGATAGGGCTCTGTCTTAAAGATGGCAAGCTAATCATGGCTTTAAGCCGGGAATCTATTTAATTAGTTCCTTGCTCTCATTTTGGTCATTGGCCCATCATGTAGGTTGAACTGGAAACTTCGCCCTTCTATTCTTCCGATCCTGCACTCGTTCAAATTGAATGGTGGTTTCATGCGGAATATTTCCAAGGCTATGAAACTAATTATAGTAAATTTTTAATCTGCTTTCCTTTTCTATTCTTTTGGAAGTTTACAACAAATGTGTGTTTTGGGCGTCGTTTTGTGGTCTGCTTGAGTTTTCCTTTAGGAAAAAGGAAACATGCTCATGGTCTTACTTTCAGTCTTTTAGAATTCATTCGTGTTCATGACTCCCAAGTCAATTCATTTCTTTTTCTTAGTTTTGACATGTACTTCTAGCAATATCCCCAGTGGGTCACCATGTTGTCTTCATCCTGACTTATAGATGCTAAATTGGGTGTTGGACTGGCATTGCTTTTCCTAATAGTTGCATTGACTTCCAAGCAAAAATTCATGTAGGCATCCATTTGATTCTTCAAAAATGGGTCGAATATGCCAGTTTCTCATGACGGATGGCATTTTGAACAAAGACCGAATAGTGGAAACCATTAGA
This sequence comes from Magnolia officinalis, assembly GCA_021015155.1. Classification (NCBI taxonomy): domain Eukaryota; kingdom Viridiplantae; phylum Streptophyta; class Magnoliopsida; order Magnoliales; family Magnoliaceae; genus Magnolia; species Magnolia officinalis. The sequence continues at coordinate 112,849,820 of JAJHSJ010000002.1, forward strand.
AGCTTCAGAAGATGACCTGCTAGTGGTAGCTACCACATTCCTTAAGAGCTTCTTTCTTTACTTCATTGGAGCTTTTAACACCTATTGCTGGCATGTATTAGCTTCTAAAATATCGATACATTCATCTCCATGCCTTTAATAAAAGACAGGCCTTTTCATTTCAATGCATGGGTAGCATTGCTAGAAATGCATATTTACTGCAAAGTTCATGATTAGATGTGGGACCTACTTATTTGATGTTACTATACCAACTTATCTGATGTTACTATTAACATAATTCATTTTGAAGCAAGTTAGTGAAGGTACTCGACGGGTTTGTCACAAAAGATTTAACTCCATGTCAGCCATAGTGCCTTTATGAAAACTTGGGCATTGAATTACTATATTTCTGTTAGTTGTTTGGGATGTCCTCTATTCACTGTTTTATTTTATTTTTTTTATTTTTTATTTTTATTTTATTATTTATTTTTTTTTTGGAGATTGGAATCTTCTATCATTTTACACACACACCCATTTGTAAATAATATCTAAACATAAACTAGATTTGACCCAACTACAATACAAACACTTTGTGTCATCACCACTAGGGCATAGGGTTGTGCCTCAAATACTTCTCATTATATTGAAGAAGGGACTGTCAGTATCTTACACAAAGGATGAGAAAAGATTACTCATGGTCCATTTGGTTTGTCTAAGAAAGTTGTATCTGGGGCATCCTATGTTGTTCAGAGCTGTGGAAGTTATATTTTCTTTTCAATGAGATCCACCACATTGCCTCTGGGATAAACGGTTCTTTTATCTATGTTGGAAAGTATGGTAATGAGTTGGCCAAAAATCTCTTGCTCTCTTGAATATATCAGTAAAGAATGCTGCTCTTTTGATATTTTCTTTGTTGCTAAAAAAAGACAAAAAACAAACCAAAAAAGGGTCCCTTCAGTGATAAAAGTGAAGTTGTGAACTTTTGAAATGAAATTGTTTTAGGACATTAAGATGAAGCAGATTGTGTTTTTGAGAAGTATTACCTGATTGTACATAGGGAAACTCGAGTAAATAGAGGAAAACGGGCAATTGAGGAGAACCGTGTATTTTACTGATGCAATCATCCAAGTGGTTTATTGAAATGCTGAGCAATATCTGTGGAATTTTCTGACTTATCTACTTCATGTATATGTTTGTTTTAGCTTTGTGGAACAGAGCAACCTTGATAAATCTTAAAGATCAAGGAAGGCCCAAATGGAGCAATCCTTCTAAGCTATATTTATTTTCTTAGAAAATCAATCAGCATTACTTTATTTGTTAAAAAAAAATAGGTATGGATTATGAATTATTATTATTATTATTTAAAAAAAAAAAAAAAGAAAAAAAAAAAAAAGAACAGCAATAGTTTGCAGAAAGTGGATGAAATATCAGGGAATATGGCTCTGTGGAGCCTCGTATTCACTTCAAACTCAGCTTCAATTCGGAATCATTTGGTAAATGAAAGGTATATGGATTAAATAGCAGAGAACATGTAAAACTTCATTTGTATTCTCTTGTTTTGGTAACTGAAATTCAGTTCAGTTTGATAGATTAAAATTGTTTCAAATTCTTTCTATTCTCGCATCTCTGTCCTACGCATTAAGGTTTGGTAGTGAGTTATGCACTTCATCATGAGAGATGGATTTCATCATCATCATATATATATATCCTACTCAAACACTGATCCATGTAGGCTTAGTTTAAACTATTTTAATTCTCATTCTTTCATACTTGAGCAGGTCCACTCAAAATCATACTTGAAAAGCCTAAAATGCAGCTCGAATGTTGCCTTAATAATTGAGGGTAATGAAAATTGGTTGGCATATAAATGTTTGAGTCATGAATTTTTATTTTTATTTTTTCCAGAGATATTCAGATTTCCCTTTTGGTTACTGTCTGAAAGTTCTTTCATGATCTGTTATCTAGCTTGCTAATCATGATCTATTCTGGGTGCATAATTATCACTGCAACCCTGTGTCAGTATGACACATCATAGAGATCTTGTTAGGAAAATAATCTTTGGCTGATTCTGGTCATCCAAGCCATCACAATCCGAATGATGTTCTGCATCAAAGAAATCATAAGATCCATAAGATGGAGGTTAAACAGTGTAAATAAGGGTTGAATTGTATCAACCAATGTTTGATATGTTCTTCATTTTCCTAATACATCTTAAATATATACTAAGTCCCTGTTTGCCAGTTTGGTAGACACCTAAAAATGAGTTGATCACATTTAGTTAACAGAATTTATGCATTAGAGATCTTGATCTCTAATGCATATTGAGTTCATGTTAACAGTGATCGTGAATTGAATATCAAAATCTCTTATACGTAATTTCAGTTAACTAAAATGAGATCAACTCATTTTTAGGTGTTAATGAAATAGCTTTGCATGCGAAGTAAGCCTTCATCACGTTATCAGAAATTTCTCTACTAATGCACATTTATGTATACTGTGATCAAGTTTTTTTTTTTTTTTTTTTAATGAATTGGTATAGCGTGTTTTCCCAACTTGGTTCCTGTCTAATGTTCTCATATCCATCTTTTACCTAGAAGGTGAGAACTTAATTCCTATCTCTCATTTACCTATAGTTTAACCTCCCTGCTGTCTTCGGTTCTTCATGCTTGATTACAAGACCTTACAACTGAGAGGATAATTGGTCATATGGACAAGAGAAGGCTCTACTTTCTAAACTCGGTCATTTTGCACTCCTGTCCAATTGTGCAACCTAGAGATTTTTAGTGGTTTTAGGTTTTTCATGTCCGAGCTTTTGGATCATATATATAAACACTTCAAGGCAATCACTGCAAGAATTATGGTTTTACTAAATATTTGCTTACCAATGCAGTAGTCGTATTGGAATATGTCAATCAATGTTCCGTTGGAGTTCCTTTTGTTTTACTTTATCGTAGGAGAGAATTGGACTATTTGCATTTGGTGATATCATGATCTTATTGTATTCTCTAGTTGTTTTGAGTGTGGTAAGATTGGTGTTGTGGAAATTATGACTGAATGATTGTTTCAAGTAAATTGTTTAGGTCCCCCCAGTGGCACTGCTTCCTAACTTTCTGGTGCAGAGTAAAGTGCTTATCCATTCCGCAAGCAGGTGTGGCTCCTGATGTTATCTAGGCTTGTGGGTTTTATAATATTCCATCTAGTTCTAAAAAGTTGCCATGTAATACTACAGGTGGGGGGCACCATCTTGGCAGGCAAGCTTGCAAAAGAGCAGGGATGGGCTATCAATTTGGGGGGAGGCTTTCATCACTGTTCTGGGGAAAGAGGAGGGGTTTCTGTGCATATGCGGACATTCTCTTTGCATTCACTATGCATTTGTACGTTTAAATGTTTCGAGGTGGGTGTATCCTCACAAGATATATTCGTATAGCCTGGTGTATTTCCTGAACCAGACTGGAAACCTGAATTAAATTCAATCATTTCTGAACATATAAACCTAGTTTTCTATTATCTTTTTGTGTTCAAATCTTCACAGGGTGATGATTATAGATCTTGATGCTCATCAAGGGAATGGCCATGAAAAGTGATTTCTCTGATGACAGTAAAGTTCTTGATTCTTGACCTCAAAGCATGTTGGCACTAATAGATCCTTAAGAATTTTGACCAACAGCTTAAATGTTGACAGGAAGAGTTTACATTCTGGATATGTTCAATACTGAAATTTATCCTCAGGTAAGATTCTCCTCACAATATGATATTTAAGTTTTTCTGCATGCTTTAGGTTTTCACATGGTAATTATAGTTGCAGGCATGATTACATTGTAGAGTCATGGCATAGGGAAGAGATAGATGAGAGGGAAAGGAAAGAAAAAAAGAGAGGAATGGTGTGGGTCGTATGTAAAACATCTCAACTCCATTGCCTTCATAATATATTTTTCACGACGACATAACTGCCCCCACTAGCACACCACACCATGTATACTTGGTGGGGTTGTATGTCCCGCAACATGTGTACTACAATGCATAAAAAAGTGGGACCCAGACACACGCAGACAGATCTGATGGACCATACAGCTGTACACCCCATAATACTAGACCAACAGAACTGTACAATCCACAACTTAACGTCAACACTCCTGCTAGCTGGTGAATAGATATCATCAATACCTGGCTTGGATATAAACTGGCTCAGATGGACTGTGGGCAAGCGCTTTGGTGAACATATCTACAAGTTGATCTTCATATTTGACATATGGAGTTAAAATTTCTATGTTGTAGACCTCATGGATGAAATGGCTGTTGACCTCAATGTGTTTGGGTTCTTTCATGAAAGACAAGATTGCTCGCAATATGTGGAACCAAAATCCCATCTCTTGCAGTAAATCCTCAACCACGCTAGCTCACAAGTAATATGATCCTTGACCCTACAAACTGCTTACGCTAGACTGAGGCACAACACTTTGCTTTTTTACTTTCCATTTGACCAAATTTTCATCCCAAAACACACAATATCCAGTCAATACAAAGATGACTGTTAGGAGCATAAAGGATTCCTCTCTATGGGGCTCCTTTGTGATATGTTCAATACATACCAGAACAGCCATGTCGCACCCTTGAAGCATGCATTAACGACTCATACTAAAAACATAAGTGATATTTGGACGTGTGATGGTCGAGTAAAACATTTTACCGACCAATCTATGATGTGTCCTTGAGTCCTCTCATCATTTTCCATTGATCACTTGCCAACGTACATTTTTGGATTCATGAGTGTATAAAAAACTCTGCACAAGAAGTCTGATCTGTATGGCAAATGCATAACATATTTCCTTTGGACAAATTGATTCCTTCCATTGACCTTGCCATTCTATACCAGGAAAATACCCGAGCGTCCCAAGTGCTTTCTATAGAAGTAATGTTGTAGACAATCGCTGATCTTAATTGGGCTCACATTTCTACACAACTACAAGAATTTCATAGATTTTTTACTACCCAAAAAAGGGTTTTTCATTCAAAGTTTCAAAATTTCAATTCTTCAGGTCATGCACTTATATAGCTTAGTGATGTTTTTTGTGCCTGAAGTTTTCAGCTTAGTACACAAGTGGATATCTAACTGTAATCTTCTGTTACATCTGAAACAAAGGTTTTAAATGCATGAGATGGTACAATCAAAAGAGTGATCTATGGATAATATTCTATTTTGAAGAAATTAACAAACAATAGTCATTTCCTTTCAGGGAAATATAATCCAGTGACTTGGGTTTGGCTTTGTTGGTATTTAGGACAAGCCAACCTCTCAAAGGATACTTGATTGTTCAAAGTCCAAACTATACACAGATATTAAAAGTGGAGATGATTATATGCAAGTAGGAGATTATTAAAAAAATAATAATAAAATCCTCATAGGTTATTAACATGATTAATAGAACCAAATAAATGGGTTGGAATCATTTATACAGGTTGTGAGGTTCAATAGCATTCTTGAGTTATTTATTATCACCATTATGTTAGCTCAACTTGCTTGCTTTTTCTACCTCAGCGATCACTACAGCCGTCACAATAGCAGAGATTCCGAAGAAAGAGGGCTAGCTATTAGAAGAGTAAGTCCAACTTGGGTTGTGCCTATCATGTTCCCTTGTCGACGCTTGTGAATTAATAATAATAATAATCTATTTTTCCATCATGAGCGGGGATTTTGATGTCTACAGTTGACATGAAGGATGAATCCAAGGGCTGTCTCATTCCAAAAGCAAAGGGGGGAACTGTTAATGCTAGTTTCTAATATTATCATGTCAGATTAATCATCCTACAACCTTTTTTTTTTTTCTTTTCTTTTCTTTCTTTTTTCTCATTGGAAGTGATCAATTTCTTTCTTCCTTCTTATTTGAAGTGATCAAAATCAAATACCATGATTTTTAATCAGCATGGTTGATTATTTCTGTGATTTTATCAAACTGCCTCCGTTTATTTCAGAAAGACACAAGCATATGCAATTCTTTTTTTTGGCTACACTAGTTACATGATCTTTGAATCCAAACTCCTGTTTACTTTTTATTTTTGGGAGTTATACATATACATATTTTTTACTGTTTGTGTAGTATGTGGAAATCTCATTCTTCTTACAATACTCACCTTGTTTCTAGTGTCAAGAATCTAAGTTATGGAAAAGCAGAGTCCAATCCATCCTGTTTTGTGCTATCCAAATAACAAAAAATCATCACATCAAAGGAAAACCCTCTTATCCATCTTGTTTTTGTGCAGCTTAGGAAACGTGTGATTGGCCAAGATGATGCCGTTCAATGCCATCTCTCCCGCATTGGGCTGAAGGACCCTGATAGACCCAATGCAGCAATGCTTTTCTGTGGCCCCAACTGGAGTTTGGAAGACTGAAGGACCCAAGTTGTTTTTTATACAATATATGCTTGTAGGATTACCTGATGCTGAAGATTTTCACTTCATGTTTCCATTTCAACCAAACCTCACTAACCAAACTTGGGTTTCCAATTTCCAAGCATGCCATGAGAACCTGTGTACTCCCAATGCACTAGAATTTAAAATGGTACATAGTATCCTGATGTACCCATTTCGGACACGGGGGCTCATTATCGTTGATCCACAAAAATTGATCTTGTGGGATCCATTGCAGATTGAGGATGAGGCATGCTCTTCCAGATTGAGAGACTGTAACCATTTTTGGGCATGGTCATTGACAGTGAGTAAGATTGTCTTGTGATCTTCATTTTGTGGCCTATGAAATATATGTTGAACCTAGTAGATCTTCAACAACATAGGGAAGACAAAAACCTTTAAACTAATGAAGTTTTAATGGTCCCATAGTCTCTCTAAATCAACAGTCTTATATGTACAGATAAAGCAGGCAGTTTTAGTTTTAAACCAAACACCATGTCACAACAGAACCAAACACCACTTACTTCATTGAGAACATCAACAATATGCAGAAATCCTCTCAAATGACAGAGACTTGCTAATTAGATTAACCCTCAATGTTGGCTTTCCATTAACCATCATCAAGATTCAGGCACCATTCTTAAAAGTTCTACTTTGATGTCATTCTCATTGCCTTCATTGTCTTGATCGTTGATTGCCAGATTGAGCTTGCAAAAATGTTGTTGGCAGAGGGACAAAGTCATCTTTTTGTACATTGGCCTGAACAAGGTGTGATGATGAAGAAAAGAAAAGTCTTTGATCAGGTTCATTTTCATGGCATTTTTTTTTTTTGTTATTATTTTGGTTCTTACGAGTACAAGAACCTCGTATTCCATGCATTCTCAGTATATTTTTACAACTCAGCTGCTGTATCCTGGAAATATTAAATGGTCTCTGTTGATTTCCAAGTCCAAGTAGCAAAGTTTAACATCGGTTTCAACTTTTAACATTCCATTTTCCTCACTCAAACATTTATTTTAGTTATTATTATGATTATTTTGAATTTATCTTGGAAGCTTGGCTGACCATGGTAGAAGACCAAACTGATTTTGATGGGGTTCTGGTAACCTACATGCTTTGTACCTGTCAGCAAGATTGTTAATACTCTTCGCATATCTGCTTATTGATGTCAAGTAGCTCTTTCTATAGGTAACTGGTTAATTCAAGCTATCCTAGTGGTTGGCATCATAATTCAAAATGCAGGAATCTATTAGCAGATTCAAAAGCAGGAAAAGTCCATTTAATGGTACTCTTTCGGTAAGTGAATCCATTATTTTGTTTTGCAATCTGTGTTTCTTGTACATTTCTGCTAGATTTTTGTCTTCAATTTCACTTTTTTTTTTTTTTAATGAGAAAGATTTGCTCTATGGCTATGTTCGCAGCTAGTCATCTTTAGCTACAGATTTATTCGTGGCTTTTGACCAATTTTCTGGTAGTGTAGCAAAAAACTGGTGAGTAGTGGCATCCTAACACAATCGTCAGTAAATCGTGACCGCGGCCGGTAAAGCCTTTACTGACCGAGGCTTTACCGGCTGTTAGCTGACCGCTGGCAAAGGATTTACCAGCGGTATTCGCCTTTGCCGGCGGTTTTGACCGCTGGTAAA
>JAJHSJ010000002.1:112857946-112934932 GCA_021015155.1 Magnolia officinalis
CAAGATAGCACACGTGTACATGTGTATATTTGCAACTGTACATGTGTCCAAAATCCTTTTTAACGTGTACATGTGCAAAATCTGTGCAAGATAGCACACGTGTACTGTGTATATTTGCAACTGTACATGTGTCCAAAATCCCATTAACGTGTACATGTGTCCAAATCTGCACACTTTGCTGTACATGTATGCTGCACATGATCTCATGTACACGTTGCAGTACACGTTGCTGCACATGTTGCTATACATGTTTTCTGTTTCATAGTTGTACACGTTAATGTTGTTGTACATGTTTTCTTTTCATAGTTGTACACGTTACTATTTAACATGTTTCTGTTTCATAGTTGTACACGTTGCTTTTTCATTCCATTGATGTACAGTAATTCTATGATATCCATGTGTGATATGCATGGTGGTATGCATGATGGTGTACATATCACATGGTGGTGTACATATCCATGTGATATCACATGGTGGTGTACATATCCATGTGATATCACATGGTGGTGTACATTTGCATGGTGGTGTCATATCCATGTAATGTACAGCAACATCTATGATATCCATGTGATATATTGTAATTCACAAGTACATGTACAACAAATTATATCTAAGAATGTTATAGTACTTCTTACTGTATGCCAATATGAAACGTGTACAACTATGCCAATATGTGTTCACATGGTGGATTGTTTTAACTACTATGTTTTAGTTTTACTAATTCCACATGAGTAGATGTGTTGAAAGAATAATGCAAATATTTGTTGAATTCATGTTTCCTTTATTATAACTTCTTCACTGTTGATCTAAAACTCATTAGTGATTGAAACGATCATCCACCATGATGATCAATGTTGATGAAAGGATCCATCATCAACAATGATCATTAACGGTGATGATCGAATCTATCTCTAATGGTCATGATCACTAGTGAAATTGAACTCTCTTCATATTTAGCACTTCATTTTTCTTTCTGATGATAATGTTTATGTGTGAAATAATTAGGCTTGATGTGTGTTAGATCTAAGCCTTCTTATTTTTCATTTGAACATATAGAAAAACTTAGTGCTAGAATCCTCCTTAAAACTAAAGGTTGTGCATAACCTGAGTGGAGTTTAATCTCCTCCACCAAATGATGTATGCAACAAAATAATGGAAGGTTGCATGTTATGCAATTATAATTTTATGAAAGTACCAATTTCATCTTAAATTGAGAACTTGATTGTTCTACACCCGCCCATTCGGGTATGTGAACTTTCAGATCTCGTTAAGATGTGTCGACTACTTTTATATTCTGATAATTTGTATAACACGTAGAAATGCTGATGATTAGTGTCAATACCTTAGATCTTAGCTAAGTAGTGATACTCATGCAATGTAGAGATGGCCACCAAAGCATTGATCGCTGAACAGCTGAAAGGACAACATTTCGACGGCAACAACTACGAAGACTGGTCCCGCGCGGTGCGATGCCTTTTGGACGAGGACGACATATCTCACACACTCGATGTAGTTCAGGAGGAACCCATCTTGGCTGAAAACGTAAATTTACAAGAACATAGGGTTGCGATGACTCGCTACAATAAGTGGAAAATAAAATCGTTCAGCCCGTAATGTCCTTCTTAGCATGCACCTGCACAAAGAACTCATACCTACGTATGAAGTTATGAAACCGCTAAGGGAATCTGGGAAGCACTGACAGATGCCTATGCGCAAAAGTCAGATACAAAAGTTAGGGCAATGGAATTAGAATTTCAGGAGTATAGGATGCCCGTCGGCTGCCCCATCAAAGATCATATCCGTAAGATGGAGCAAATGATAGGTGCCCTTAGGAATGTTGGGTGTAAATTGACTGAAAATCAGAAGATTATATCTATGCACCGTTCCTTGCCTGAATCTTGGGCCCAAATCAAAAGAATTCTGAACCATACTGATTCTATCACTACATTCAGAGACTTTTGTGGCCACCCTGTACGTGAGGTTGAAAATGAATGCAATTCAGCCAAGTTCGGCCAGAGCCTTTGTAGCAGAGACCCATAAGCGGAAAGCTAACAATAAACGGTCCAAAGCTCGCAAGAAGGCGAAGAAGAATAACCAAGAACAGAAGACACCACAGCACCTGCTCCAAATCTCAAGAAGGGAATGGAAGAAGAAGCAGAAAAAGACAAACGTAGTCTGCTTCATCTGTGGAAATTCCGGCCATTATGCTCGACAGTGCGCCCATAAAAAGACGGTAATTTCTCAGTCACTAGATACTTTGTATGTAGGCGTTTGTTCTGAAATCCTTTCCGTTGATATCATATCTAACGAGTGGATTTTGGATTTAGGCGCAACAAAGCACGTGACAAGCAGTCGTCGAGGACTCAAGGAATTTCGGCCTGTAGCCAAGGGGAGTTACAAGCTGAACATGGGTAATAACACTGTTGAAGACGTACAAGGGATTGACATTTTCCATCTACGTACGTGCATAGGGCGAACAATAATACTCTGTGATATTTTATATGCACCGGGGATGCGTCAGAATTTAATTTCTATTTCTAGATTATTAGCTGATGGTTTTGATATTCGATTTTCCGGGACAAGAGTTTCTTTGAGACAGAATAACCTCATTTTTGCATGGGGTAATTTAATTTCATATTTATTTATTCTAGACGTAGAATGTGATAATGCATCTATTGCTTTGTTTGCTATGTCGAATGAAACTGTAGTATCTTAATCTCAAAAATGGCACGTGAGGTTAGGTCACATTGGAAAGGATCGTATGACAAGACTAGTACGTTCTGGTCTGTTAGACTCCTTATCCAAAGTTGATTTGTCATTTTGTGAACATTGTGTGTCCGGGAAGACTTTGAAGAAACCATTTCCCAAAGCAGTTAGGTCAAAGGGCACACTAGAGATAATCCATTCAGATATCTGTGGACCCTTTAATGTACATGCCAGGAACGGATGTCAATACTTTGTCACTTTCATTGACGATTACTCGCGCTATGGATATGTGTATCTCATCTCACACAAATCTTAGGCTTTTGATTGTTTTCTTAAATATAAAGCTGAGGTGGAAAATCAGCTTGAGAAAAAGATTAAAATCCTTCGATCTGATAGAGGTGGCGAATATACATCTGAAACGTTTAAATCATACTGTGAAAATGTTGGAATAGTTCGGCAGTACACAATGGCTTACACTCCACAACAAAATGGTGTTGCAGAGAGAAGGAATAGGACATTATTGGACATGGTTAGATCGATGATGGCTCAAGCCAATCTCTCTACCACATTCTGGGGAGACGCACTGTTAACAGCCGTCTACGTCCTAAATAGAGTCTCATCGAAATCAATTTCTAAGACTCCATATGAGATGTGGTCTGGGAGGATTCCTTCTCTAGCCAACCTACGCCCTTGGGGATCTTTGGGATATGTTTTGCTGCCTACTCCGCATAGAGGTAAACTTGATAGTAAGACCATTGAATGTGTGTTCATAAGATACCCCATGCATTCAAAGGGATACGTTCTAGTTTATGAGGACAATGGGCGATGGATTGAGATAGAATCCCGAGACGTGACCTTCGTCGAAGATAGATACCCAAGCCGAATGAAGCAAAAGGTTCCAATACAACTTTTTGAAATACCCGATGTATCTCAGGAGAATGGAAATTCTGCTTTACAAGATGATGATACTCCTATAGTTCATCAGGACAGTGGGAGGACATCTCAGTAGGCTCCTGAGTTACGTCGAAGTGAAAGAGGATTGATTCCCCGAAGATACTTCGATATTGAGGGGCAAACATTCTCTTGCGTTGCAGTTGATGATGATGAACCTGATTCATATCATGATGCATTATTATCTTCTAACTCGGCTGATTGGGTTAATGCTATGGACGAAGAGATCGCTTCCATGGAAAAGAATAAAGTTTGGGTACTTGTTGATCTGCCTTCCAATCGCAAAGCGATAGGTAACAAATGGGTACTAAAGATCAAAAGAAAGGCAGATGATACAGTGGACAAGTATAAAGCACGATTAGTTGCTAAAGGTTTTACACAACAAGAAGGCATTGACTACGAGGAGACCTTTTCACCTGTTGCAAAATTCTCCTCAATCCGCATGATCTTGTCCATTGTCGCAAGTTTAGACCACTACAAAAAAGAGGGTTTTTAGCGACGAAACTTTTAGCGACGAAAATTTATTTCGTCGCTAAAAGTGAACATTTAGCCACGAAACTTTTAGCGGCGAAAATTTTCGTAGCTAAAAATCATACATTATACTTTTAGCGACGAAACGTTTCGTCGCTAAATGCTCCAAACATTTTCGCTGCTAAAAATCCTGTCAGATACTTTTAGCGACGAAAATTTTGCGTCGCTAAAGACTCGAAACATTTTCTACCACTTAAAAACAATCTTTTTGTTTTTAGCAGCGAAAATTTTCGCCGCTAAAGACTTTAGCCGCGAAAAATTTCGCTGCTAAAAATAAATTAACATATCTTTTAGCGACGAAACTTTTCGTCGCCAAAAGTTTTTTAAAAAAAAATATTTCACCTCAAAATCCGTACAAAATTCCTGAATACACCTCTTAACAATATTTCCATCATATTCATCCTGATATACACATTTCATACTATGCACATTCAAACTACATACACTTTTAGCGGCGAAACTGTTCGTCACTAAAAATTAAAAAATCTTTCTGGTTTTAGCAGCGAAAATTTTCGCTGCTAAAAGTCTTGTACACTACAAGACTTTTAGGAGCGAAATTTTTCACTGCTAAAAATAAACTACCGTATCTTTTAGCTACGAAAATGTTCGTCGCCAAAAGTTTCTTTTTTAAAAAAATATAATCTAGCTCAAAATCCGTACAAAATTCCTGATATATACCTGTTAACAATATATTCCATCATATTCATCCTGATATACACATTTCATCATATTCACATTCACATCCATCTAAACCCAAATTACATACACTTTTAGCGGCGAAACTGTTCGTCAGTAAAAAATTAAAAAATCTTTTTGTTTTTAGCAGCGAAACGTTTCGCCGCTAAAAGTCTTGTATTGTACAACACTTTTAGCAGCGAAAATTTTCGCTGCTAAAAATAAATCTTTTAGCTACGAAAATTTTCGTCGCCAAAAGTTTCTTTTAAAAAAATTATAATCTAACTCAAAATCTATACAAAATTCCTGATATACACCTGTTAACAATATATTCCATCATATTCATCCTGAGATACACATTTCATCATATTCACATTCACATCCATCTAAACCCAAACTACATACACTTTTAGCTGCGAAACTGTTCGTCACTAAAAAATTAAAAATCTTTCTGTTTTCAGCAGCGAAAATTTTCGCTGCTAAAAATAAACTACCGTATCTTTTAGCTACGAAAATATTCGTCGCCAAAAGTCTCTTTTTTAAAAAAATATAATTTAGCTCAAAATCTGTACAAAATTCCTGATATACACCTGTTAACAATATATTCCATCATATTCATCCTGATATACACATTTCATCATATCACATTCACATCCATCTAAACCCAAACTACATAAACTACATTCATCCAAACACAAATAATCTTATCTGCATCACATTCATTCACGCATAATACATATAAACTTAACATCATAAACAATAAATAAAAAATCACAAAGATGAAGACGGAGGTGGTGGGGCATCGGTGGGTAAGCGTGCAGCGAAAGCCTGAAAACATCTCCGTCATCTGTCACTCATGCGCCACCCGCATCTCCGCCATCCTCCTCCTCCCTCTGCCTCACCAACTCCTCCTCCATCCTCCTCTGCCTCGCCAGCTGATCCTCTATCCTCCTCTCCTGCTCCTCCCTCTGCCTCGCCAGCTCCTCCAGGTTTAGGTTTAGGTTTAGGTTCAGGTTATAAGTATAAGTTTTGGGATTTGAGAATAGGTTTAGGGTTTGGGTTTTAGGAAATCGGGTTAGATTCGGGATCGGGTTTAGGTTTCGGTTTTGAAGTTTAAGCTTAGTTAAGGTTAGGGAGTTGAGATTAGGATTAGGTGTAGGTGTAGGTTTAGGTTTAGGGATTTAAGAATACATTTAGGTTTTAGGTTTAGGTTTAGGTTTAGGTTTTAGGTTTTAGGTTAGGTTTAGGTTTTAGGTTTAGGTTACTGTTAGGTTATAGGTTATAAGTTTTAGGTTTTGGTTTAGGTTAAGGTTTATAGGTTTAGGTTAAGGTTTAGGTTTGTTTAGTTTTAGGTTAAGGTTTAGGTTTAGGTTATAAGCTATAGGTTTAGGGAATTGAGAATTGGTAAGGTTTTAGGTTTAGGTAATCGGGTTCGTGTTCGGGATCTGGTTTAGGCTTGGGTTTTCATGTTTAGGTTTAGGTTTAGGTTAGGGAGTTGAGATTGGGATTAGGTGTAGGTTCAGGTTTAGGATTTGAGAATAGGTTAATGTTTAGGTATAGTTTAGGTTTAGGTTTTAGCTTTTAGGTTTAGGTTTTGGTTTGGTTTAGGTTAAGGTTATAAGTTTAAGTTATAGGTTAAGGTATAGGTTATAGGTTTTTGTTTAGGTTGAGGTTATAGGTACTGGTTTAGGTTTAGGCTTTAGTTTATAGGTTTAGGTTAAAGGTCATAGGTTTAGGTTAAAGTTTAGGTTATAGGTTTTGGTTTAGGTTAAGGTTTAGGTTTTGGGTTTATGTTAAGGTTATAGGTTAAGGTTATAGGTTTAGGTTAGATTTAGGTTTAGGTTATAGGTTATAGGTTATAGCTTTGGGATTTGAAAATAGGTTACGGTTTAGGTTTAGGAAATCGGGTTCGGGTTCAGGATCAGGTTTAGGCTTGGCTCTTCATGTTTAGGTTTAGGTTTAGTTTAGGGAGTTGAGATTGGGATTTGGTGTAGGTTTAGGTTAGGGATTTGAGAATAGGTTAAGGTTTAGGTATAGGTTTAGGAAATCGGGTTCGGGATCGGGCTTAGGCTTGGGTTTTCATGTTTAGGTTTAGGTTTAGGTTAGGGAATTGAGATTGGGATTTGGTGTAGGTATAAGTTTAGGGATTTGAGAATAGGTTAAGGTTTAGGTATAGGTTTAGGAAATCGGGTTCGGGATTGGGTTTAGGCTTGGGTTTTCAAGTGTTAGGTTTAGGTTTAGGTTAGGGAGTTGATATTGGGATCAAGGTGTAGGTTTAGGTTGGGATTTGAGAATAAGTTAAGGTTTAATATAGGTATAGTTTTAGGTTTTAGCTTATAGGTTTAAGTTATAGGTTTAGGTTTTGGTTTTAGGTTTAGGTTAAGATTATAAGTTTAGGTTATAGGTTTAAGTATAGGTTAAGGTTTAGGTTATAGGTTTTAGTTTAGGTTAAGGTTATAGTTTTGGTTTAGGTTATAGGTTTAGGTTAGGTTTTAGTTTATAGGTTTAGGTTTTGGTTTTAGGTTAAGGTTTAGGTTACAGGTTTTGGTTGGTTAAGGTTATAGGCTTTGGTTTAGGTTAAGGTTTAGGTTTTTGGTTTTATGTTAAGGTTATAAGTTTAGGTTAGATTTAGGTTATAGGTTATAGCTTTGGGAATTGAGAATAGGTTAGGTTTAGGTTTAGGAAATCGGGTTTGGGTTCGGGATCGGGTTTAGGCTTGGGTTTTCAAGTTTAGATTTAGGTTTAGGTTAGTGAGTTGAGATGGGATAAGGTGTAGGTTTAGGTTTAGGGATTTTAGAATAGGTTAAGGTTTAGGTATAGGTTTAGGTTTAGGTTTAGCTTATAGATTTAGTTTTTGGTTCTAGGTTTAGGTTAGGTTATAAGTTTAGGTTATAGGTTAAGATTTAGGTTATAGGTTTTGTTAGGTTAAGGTTATAGGTTTTTGTTTAGGTTTAGGTTTTAGTTTATAGGTTTAGGTTATAGGTTTAGGTTTTGGTTTTAGGTTTAGGTTTAGGTTAGGGTATAAGTTTAGGTTAAGGTTTAGGTTACATGTTTTAGTTTAGGTTAAGGTTATAGGTTTTGGTTTAGGTTAGGTTTAGGTTTTGGGTTTATGTTAAGGTTATGGTTAATGTTATAGGCTTAGGTTAGGTTTAGGTTTAGGTTATAGGTTATAGCTTCGGGATTTGAGAATAGGTTAAGGTTTAGGTTTAGGAAATCAAGTTCGGTTCGGGTTCGGGATCGGTTTAGGCTTGGATTTCATGTTTAGGTTTTAGGTTTAGGTTAGAGAGTTAAGATTGGGATTTGGTGTAGGTTTAGTTTAGGTTTAGGTTTAGGAAATCGGGTTTCGGGTTCGGGTTTTGAAGTTTAGGTTTAGGTTGGGGAGTTGAGATTGGGATTGGGATTATGTTTAGGTTTAGGGATTTGAGAATACATTTAGGTTTTAGGTTTAGGTTTAGGTTTTAGCTTATAGGTTTAGGTTATAGGTTTAGGTTTTGGTTTTAGGTTTCGGTTATAAGGTTATAAGTTTAGGTTATCGGTTTAGGTTAGGTTATAGGTTTTTGTTTCGGTTAAGGTTATAGGTTTTGGTTTAGGTTCTAGGTTTAGTTGTCGTTTTGGTTTAGGTTTTAGGTTTCGGTTTTTTAGGTTTATTTTATTCGGTTTAGGTTTTGATGTTTGGTTTCGGTTAGGTCTTTTCGTTAAGGTTTAGGTTAAGGTTTTGGTTTAGGTTACGGTTATAGGTTTTGGTTTAGGTTAAGGTTTGGTTTTGGGTTCTGTTAAGGTTATAGGTTTAGGTTTGGTTTAGCTTTAGTTATAGGTTATAGGTTATAGCTTTGGGAATTGAGAATAGGTTAAGGTTTAGGTTTAGGAAATCGGGTTCGGGTTTGAGATCGGGTTTAGGCTTGGGTTTTCATGTTTAGGTTTAGGTTTAGGTTAGGGAGTTTAGTTTGGGGATTTGGTGTAGGTTTAGGTTTAGGGATTTAAGAATAGGTTTATGGTTATGTTTAGGAAATCGGGTTCGGATTCGAGATCGGGTTTAGAAGTTTAGGTTTAGGTTTAGGTTGGGGACGTGAGATTGGGATTGGGATTGGGATTAGGTTTAGGTTTAGGGATTTGAGAATACATTTAGTTTTAGGCTTAGGTTTAGGTTTTAGCTTATAAGTTAGGTTTTGGTTAATGTTTAGGTTTTATAGATTAAGGTTATAGGTTTAGGTTCGATTTAGGTTCAGGTTATAGGTTATAGCTTTGGAATTGAGAATAGGTTAAGGTTTAGGTTTAGGAATTGAGTTCAGGTTCGGGTTCAGGATCGGGTTTAGGTTGGGTTTTCAAGTTCAGGTTTAGGTTTAGGTTAGAGAGTTGAGATTAGGATTTGGTTTAGGTTTAGGTTTAGGGATTAAGAATAGGTTAAGGTTTAGGTTTAGGAATCGGGTTCAGGTTCGGGATCGGGTTAGGTTTGGTTTTCTTTTTAGGTTTAGTTTAGGTTTAGGTTAGGGAGTTGAGATTGAGATTGGTGTAGGTTTAGTTTAGGGATTTGAGAATAGGTTTAGGTTTAGGTTTAGGAAATCGGGTTCGAGTTCGGGATGGGGGTTGGGCTTGGGTTTTCAAGGTTAGGTTTCGGTTTAGGTTAGGGAGTTGAGATTGGATTAGGTGTAGGTTTAGGTTTAGGGATTTGAGAATAGGTTTAAGGTTTAGGTTTAGGTTTTAGTTTATAGGTTTAGGTTTTGGTTTAGGTTTGGTTTCCGTTATACGTTTAGGTTAAGGTTTAGGTTAAGGTTTTGGTTTAGGTTAAGGTTATAGGTTTTGGTTTTAGGTTTAGGTTAAGATTCTAAGTTTAGGTTTTTAGGTAATAAGTTATAGGTTTTGGTTTAGGTTAAGGTTATAGGCTTTGGTTTAGTTAAGGTTTAGGTTTTGGGTTTAGGTTAAGGGTATAGGTTTAGGTTGGTTTAGGTTTAGGTTATAGTTTAGGTTATAGCTTTTTTGGAATTGAGAATAGGTTAAGGTTTAGGTTTAGAAAACTGGGTTCGGGTTTCGGGATCGGGTTTAGGTTGGGGGGCGGTTTTTCAGATTAGGTTTAGGTTTAGGGATTTGAGAATAGGACTAGGTTATAGTTATAGGTATAGGTTTAGTTTGGGTTATAGGTTTAGGTTAAAGGTGTGGTACCTGCAAATACAGACATAAATACGGCCTGTCCAAATGGCCAGGCCCTTCCAATGCTGTCCATAGTAAATAGACAGCTTCATCATGGTCATAACAGCGGTTCCCACCTTCCAGGGACCCCCGCTCTTCCGGATAGCTCCGACGCACATCCGGGTCTACTCCATTAATTTCGAGCAAATACATAAATACGGCCTGTCCAAATGGCCAGGCCCTTCCAATGTTGTCCATAGGAAATGGACAGCTTCATCATGGTCATAACAGCGGTTCCCACCTTCCAGGGACCCCCACTCATCCGGATAGCTCCGACGCACATCCGGGTCTGCTCCATTAATTTTGAGCAAATATATAAACACGGCCTGTCCAAATGGTCAGACCCCTCCAATGCTGTCCATAGGAAATGGACAGCTTCATCATGGTCATAACAGCAGTTCCCACCTTCCAGGGACCCCCGCTCATCCGGATAGCTCCGACGCACATCCGGATCTGCTCCATTAATTTCGAGCAAATACATAAACAAGGCTATCAGTTGGACACATTAACCTCACATTGCACATCTTACATGGTAATTGATATGAAATAAGGTTATGGCTACTAACAAGACTAAAGACATACTTAGCTACTAACAAAAGGCGCAAGTGTCACTTCGTTGATAGTCATAAAGAAACTTCACTCGGATCAACCACTAACTTGCAATATGACTTAAAAATGCACATAGAACAGTGCATTGCTATATAGGTGACTATTTGGAAGCACATGAAATTGACAAAAGGTAAATCCATACCTAACTGAGAAGGGAACATGTTGTTTTCCTTGAAACCCTTTCAACTGACCATGAACTCGAACATGCATTCCATTCCTGATAGCAGACCAAAAAAAAATAATAATAAGACACCTCAGCCAATGCACAAATAACCCAACATACAAACAATATTAGAAAAACCTACAAGTTATAATAGGAGTTTTCCTTTTCCCCTTTTATTATGTGTTGCTATGAAAGTACTGGATGTTGTACTGCTTTGATTTTTTATTTTTTTTTTGGCTTTTCTCTTTGAACAGATAGATGCTTTGGCCTTGTTTTCAATCAAAGAAAACAGGGTATTTTACTTCTTTCATAGAACCTGGTTTTTCTAGATTCTGTGCTTGAAAATCCTCACATACAATTCATATCTCATCTTATACAAGGTGGGTCTTTTTCCTTTATGTATATGTTTCATTTAATTGAGAAATCCAGATAGATGTTGAATTTTCTTTAATCCTAAATCGTTCAACAAACTGCCTGTAATTAGGTTTGTTCTAATGGTAAAAAAGTTCTATTGGAGTTTAGCTGTTTTATCTCATCTTATACAAGGTTTTTTTTTTTTCAAATATCTTTCATTTAATTGACAAATCCATATAGATTTTGAAATTTGCTAATCCTAAATCGTTTGATAAACCTCTTCTAATTAGATTTTTTGGCTAATAATAAACAATTTTTCTTTGGGGGGTTTAGCTAGTTGTGTCATTTTCCTTTAAGCATAGATGTGTTTCATTTAATTGAGAAATCCATATAGATGTTGAGTTTTCACTAATCATAAACTGTTCACTAAACCACATCTAATTTGATTTTTTGCTAATAGTAAACAGTTTTATTGGGGATTTGCTATTTAAGCCTTCAATTACCATTCTGGGCATCAGCAATGTCCTGGTTCACAATTATTCACTGTGCATGTCTGAACTCTTATTCAACCTACAAGTTATATAAGCACAGAGCATGCCAAAAGATAAATAATAAATGTTTTAGAAGGAAAGACAAACAATAAAAAGCTCAACTAGGAGCATATGAAAGAATTTTTGGGAGAGTGGGATTCTTATAGTGCTCAACTACTGAAAACAAGTCATATCGCATGTAAAGCATCTGGTGAAATGAATCAAATCGCATCAGAGTAAGCGTCAAACTCCAAACTACAGTTTTTTTTCTGGCAAAAGATTAATAATAGTCAATATGAACTCAAGAAATGTAAACGAGTGCTTTCCAAAGTCTAAAATATCAAACTGGGGCTCCACGAACACGCTAAAAACAAATCAACACAACCCTATCCTTTTGAGATGCTCTGGGATGATCTGCTTTTGAGACAAACTTTCAAAAAGGGTTCAAACAAACAAGTCCTTTTCACTATGGAATTTTAAAAATAAAAATTTTAAAAAAAAAAAAAAAAAAAAAAAAAAAAAAACTATTCAAAGGAATCATCTCCACACAAAAACCATTCTAATCAAGACCTCTTCCCCACAAAACTCAAATCAAATAAATAAGATACAAAAATCAGCTTGACAAAGTTTGGATTACTTGCCAGTTTCAGCAAATAGGAATCAACTAATAAATACCATGGTAAATCATTTCCACAGGAATACACAGACCAGGAATCCACCATTACCATGCCAATATTCTAGATAAAGGTGCAATTAACGGAGTTTCATACTGGGCTGATTGATATAAAAAGCAGATTGCATAGTTATAAAGCATCATAAAACTCATAAACAAAAGCTTCAACACCTAAAGGACATCTATTTTATCAATAAACATCAATCATGCAAGTTTCTGTGTTATGCACAATGGCTGTAAACAATGACAATGACAAAAATGTGAAGGCTCAGAGGTATCACTTACCAAAACGAATAAACAAAGAGACAAATAAATAAAAACCATAACCAGATATTTGTGCTTTCAGGTAGCTCGCCTGTGCTCATGTTCATACTGAAACAACCATTTCAGTAGAAACTTTGATGCAGTAGATGTTACTGCATGGAGGAAAAATCTGATGATACCAAGAGATGCTACATGAAATTAGTACGAAGAACTCATTAGTTTTAAAACTAGGTAGAGAAATAAATTCACAAGTGAAAGAGAAACTACATATATACAGCATGATGGAGATTCTAAGACTGTTTTCCACAGTTAAAAATATATGTGCCAGAGAATGTAATGGCTGGTTTAAACTCAGTATCAATTTATGATGAAAAAGAAAATTAAAGGAACTATCTGATTGACTCCCTTCCAATCTGTGATTCTTTGATGAAGTTGGTGAGCTTACCATTGACCTGACTGAGCTACTGAATAAAAAAATCTAGAGTACGGGCAATCCTCAGGGAAATTGAAAATAAAAATTGCTGGTCTCAGGCAGCAGATCCTCAGGGAAAATGAAAATAAAAACTGCAATGCCCAAACCGAGCGATATGCATCTCTGTGGATGTATGTAACAACAAAGAGAAACAGAAGCTATACATGCGTGACATAGAACTACTACTACTTTCTTATAGTCATTCTTACAGATGGAAACCATGTGTATAACAACTCAAAAACCCACCACTCCAAAAACCTGGTTCTACATGTCTGCATGTATATATGTATGTATGTATTTATGTACTTTTAAACAAAATTAAAACTCACCTTGCTCCCTTGATTCCATACATATACACACATGCATGTATGTATATCTGTATATACCTAAGATGTATGTATATGTATGTATGTATGTATGTACACAAACATCATTTCAAAAGCTGAAAACCATGTAGAGAACACCAAAAACCATTTTAAAACAACAAACTCACCTCTCTCACCTTTCATCATCTAAAAACCCACCATTCCAAATCTCACCTTCCTTTCTTCTTCCATACAAACACACATGTATGCATGTGTATGGTATATATGTATGTACTCATCCACACATCATTCCAAAGCTGAAACCAGGTACACAACAACAAAGACCACTTCAAAAAACCAAAAACCAAACCTCTCTTTTACCATCTCAACTCAAAAACCCATCACCCCAAAATCTCACCTTCTTCTTTGTGTCTACACAAACACACATGTATACATGTATATGCATGTATGTGTAGAAAAATCACTTCAGAGGCTACAACCCATGTGTACAGAAACAAAAATCACATCTCTTAGCATCTCAACTCAATAATTTTTTAAAAAAAATGGAAGTGAAAAAAAAAAAAAAAAAAAACATGATCTATTTGCTTCCACAAAGAAAAAACATTTTCTCATTTTAATCTTCCGAAATGTAACCACTGCATTGGTGACAAATAGATCAGAATCAAAGCCATGCCGAAGCACAGAAGCGTGAATCTCCTTACCCAATATCGGATGCGGAAGCGGCACCGACGACAAGGCTTTCAAGAGGGAGGAGATGGTGAAACTGTCAGGTTTAAGGGCGGGTTTTGAATGATGCCAAGGACGAGAAGAGCCTAAGGGCTTCGGAGTGCTGGTCATGCGAAGAATAGGCAATGAGCATGGCGTTGAAAGAGAAGATATTTCTGTGGGGAATTTCATCGAACACCCTGCTGGCGTGACGGATTTGGCCGGATTTGGAGTACATGGAAACGAGCTTTGAGGCGAGGAAGTTGTCGGGATGACCGAGAGGAGGATGAGCCGGGCATGGATCTGCTTTCCCTGGAAGAAGAGGCTGTGGTTAGCGCAGTGCTGTAAGAGATGGCCGCAAGCCCGGTAGTCGAAGAAGCCATTAGAGTCGATGAGAAGAGAGCCAGAGAGAGGTGTGGATTTTGGGGGTAGAGAGGGCGTGCGACTTTGGGGATTTTCGGATTTGGGGGTAGAAAGGGCGAACGATTTTGGGGATTTTCATATTTTGGGGAGAGATGGAGGGACGCGGTTAGCTAGGGAAACAGATCGACTACTCTCCCTTACACCATGGCTGGTGGTCGGTGGTTTGTGGGCCCCACCATGATGTATTTGTTTCATCCATTCCGTCCACATATTTTTATAAATCATTTTACAATATGAGTAAAAAAATGAGGTATATCCAAATATCAAGTGGACCGCGTTATAGGAAAAGTGTTGAATGAGGGTCTACCATTAAAAACATTTTGGGGGCATAAAAGTTTTGGATCGAGTTGTTCTTTGTTTTTTCTATTCATCTCGGCCTGTATGACCTAATCAACAGATTGGATGTCAAATAAAACAGTCTAATGGGCCTTAGGAGGATTTTAATGGTGGATATCCAATCACTATTGTTTTCATGTGTTATTGTCCACATGAGATTTATATCCATCTCATGTTTGGGATCAAGTCATAAAATGATATGTAAAATGGATGAACGGAATGGATGAAACACATACATGATGGTGGGGCCCTTAGAGCACTGACCACCAGCGACGGTTCAAGCCCTAACATTATCTGTAAATATGGATGGATGGTGTTGATAAAAATCTTACATCAATATGGGCCCCACATAGCCTTATCTAGACGAATCAGGTGGGGTAGGACGTAATCGGCTTCCATAACAATTGGATTTTTGGAGGGGGAGAAATGTCTAAATGAGAGAGATTGAGAGGGACCGTCTGCGCCGTGAATGCGGGAAATTGAGAGGTCGTGCAGGTAAAAAAGTGAGAGTGAGAGAGAGAATGAGGGTTAGAGCGTTTTTGGTGGAATAAAAAAAAAACAAAAAAAGAAAAGAAATACTTTCAAATTTGAATATTGTGTGTTTACTATCATTTATAGCATACACCATATTAACAGCCGTACATGTAAGGGACCATTTACTAGATGGTTAAGATAGTTTTTATAAGAAAATATATACATATTATCCATCTACAACTAGAACCATTATTTGGTTGGTCTGAATAACCCTATGTCATTACCACTATTTCTATAAACAAGTCACCACAAATTTACAGCAAATGCAAAACTCACACACATTTACCATTAAAAAAAAAAAAAAAACCACTACTTGATCATTGGATCTGATAGGGCTCTGTGGCCCCACTGTGATGCGTGTCAACCATCAACACCTGATGTTTGCCGGAAATTAATAAGCGGATTGACTAGTGCACCTAAGTGTGGATAAGACACACACACACATCATCCTATCCTATAGAGCTTTGACTCGTGGACTGCTGGTGTTGGGGTCACTTGCCAAACCGCGTGCAAATTCTACACCTCCACTCTATCCATCTATTTTGACAAATAATTTTAGGTTATGATACCAAAAAGGAGGCAGATAGGAGACTTTGGTGGACCACACCACAGGAAACAGGGGTCACAGCTGTAGTCATTTAGGTGGGGCCTATATAGTTCCACAATAATGTCCACCACAAAAATTCATCTATATAGATCATTTCAGGGCATGGGTCAAAGAATAAGGCATATCAAAATCTCAAGTTGATCCACCATGAAAAAAAAAAAAAAAAGGTAAAAAGGAAAAAAAAAAGTGGGGATTGAGCGCTTACTAATAAAAAATTTCTGAGAGCTACAAAAGTCTTGGATCAAGCTTATATTTGATTTTTCTCTTCATCCATGTCTTTTTTTTTTAAACTTATTAATAGGTTAGATCTCAAATAAACATCATAGTGGGCCTAGGAAAGTTTCAACGGTGGGTGTCACTGTCCCCATTGTTTTCAATGGTGGGGCCACTTGAGATTTGGATCTGACTCGTTCTTTTGATCATCCCATAAAATGAATGGACGGAGTGGACAAATAACATACATCACGGTGAGCCCCACAAGAATTAAAAATTAGGAGACAGATTGGCTACTCCCCTGACACCAGCCTCGTGGCTGGTGGTCGGTGCTCTGTAGGGCCCACCATGATGTATGTGTTCATCCATTCCGTTCATTCATTTTTACAGATCATTTTAATAATTTACCAAAAAAAATTTATAGGGATATAAATATTAGGTGGACCACACCATAGGAAAAAAAATAATGATTGGATATCCACAATGATGTAATGTTTTATCCACACTGTCAATCCATTTTTATAGATCATTTTAGTGGTTAAGCCCAAAATTAAAGCATATCCAAAGCTCAAGTGAACCCTACCATAGGAAAAAATGGGAATAATGATTTCCACCGTTGAAATCTTCCTATGGCCTACAGTGATTTTTATTTGTCATCCAACTTGTTCAATAGATCACAAATATATGGATGAAGGGAAAACTAAAATATCAACTTGATCCAAAACTTAAGTGGCCTCCAAAAATTTTCAATGGTAGACGTTCAATTTATACTATTTCCTATGATGTGGTCCACTTCAAATTTTTATAGGCTTCATTTTTGAGGTCATGTAATAAAATTATACGTTAAAATGGATAGATGGAGTGGATAAAATGAATAAATCATGCTGGGCCCCACAAGTTTTACTTAGTACCCTTGGGACAGATTAGCTACTCCCCCGATGCAGCCAATGGCTGGTGGTTGGTGCTCTATGGCCCCACCATGATGTATGTGTTTCATCCATGCCATCCATATATTTTTACAGATAATTTTACAATATGAGACCAAAAATGAGATATATTCAAATCTCAAGTGGACCACACCACATGAAAACAATAGTGATTGGATCTCAACCATTAAAATCCTCCTAAGGTCCACTATACTGTTTATATGACATCCAATCTGTTGATTAGGTCATAAAGGCCCAGATGAAGAGAAAAAACAAATATCAGCTTGATCGAAAACTTTTATGGTTCCCAAAATGTTTTTAATGGTCGACCTTCATTCAACATTGTTTCCTGTAATGTGGTCCACTTGAGATTTGGATATATCTCATTTTTGGACTCATACTGTAAAATGATCTTTAAAAATAGATGGATAGCATGGATGAAACACATACATCATGGTGGGGCCCACATAGCACCGGCCATTGGCTGGTGTCAGGGGGAGTAGCCAATCCATTCCCACCAGCGACGGGGTGCTCTGTGTGGGCCCCACAATGATATGTGTTCTTCATCCATTCCGTTCATCCCTTCTCTTCTGCAGATCATTTTAATCTGACATTTGGGCCAGGAAGGTTTGGATAGCATATAAACATCAAGGTGGAGCCCAGGAAGGTTTAACGGTAGGATTTTCTTTCCCTCATTTCCCCTCTTGTGTGACCCACTTGAGTTTTATAACCACCTCATTTTTGGTCGCACATACTAAAATGAGCTCTCAAAACGGATGGAGGGAATGGATTTCTCACATATATTTCAGTGGGACCCACCCAGCATCCTTGCAATGGAACGGGAAATCCCGCCCGAAATTCGCGTGGGGTACATAGAGCCCGCGCCCAGAAGCCCAAAAAATCCCGCCCCAAATTCGTGCCCAAATCTCTCTTTCTCTCTCTCCCCTTTTCGAGGGTTTTTCCTCAGACGAGCTCGTCTCCTCTCCTTATCCTACACCCCCATTCCTTATCCTGTGCGTACCTCGACAACAGCAGCTTCACCATGCGCTCTCCTTCTCAGCTTCTCTCCCTCAAATGTAAGTTCTCAAACCCCCAATCTTCTTCCTCTTCCCTCTCTCCGATTCTCTGAATTGAACTCCACGTTTCGTTTGATAACATCGTGTTTCCCTTTCCCTTTATAAATCTTTGACGTGGATGGAACTTTGCCGTTTTCGATGTGCTTCGAAACCCCCAATCATCTCCTCTACGCGGGACCGCTGTTTTACGTTAGTCCTGGTTGATTTTGATACACCCATTTTCCAGCGTTGGAATTGGAAGGGCACACTTTTCAGATGGTTGTATGTAAATCAATCAAGGTTGGGTGTTGAGGGATCGATGTCTACACCCTCCATAGTTGATTGATGCCACCCTCTTCTTTCTACTTTTGGTAACAGAATAGTATAGTTTTGTACCACTTTGGTTACCAAAAAAAAAAAAAAAAGAAAAAAAAAAAAAAGAAAAAAAAAGAAAAAGAAAAGAAAAGATAAGATATTGGGTGCGTATGAAGTTCCAACTGTTAAAATGAATTTCTGTACATGGGAGCCCTATATCCATGCCGTTTGATTGCACGCACCAGTTGTATGTTATAGGAATTGAAGCAGTGTAATTTTGTACTGTTTTGATTCCCAAGATGGGATATATAGTTCTATACATTTCAACCAGGGTAGGGTAGTTATGGATCTATGTTGATAACATTGGAATAGATAGTCACAGTCTCCCTAGTGGATAGATGCACCTTTCTTCTACTTTTGGCAATATATCAATGCAACTTGTACTCCTTGTATTATCAAAAACAAAGGAAAGGGTATGTTTGCAAACACACATTTTCCATTTTGGAAATTGAAATGGTAAAATTTTGTATTATGTTGATTAACAGAATGGAAATGCATGTATGGAACTCTATGACGGCAGATGTAGATATCAATTCCTTTATATATGATATAAGAAGCAATTGATATCTACATCCACTCTAGTTGATGGATGCACCCTCCTTTTCTACTGTTGTTGATACAACTGTACTGTTCTGTATGCCAGAATAAAGAAAGAAAGCAATGGTGTGTCTGACATTAGGGTGGGGGGCAACAAGTGGTGACCACAACCAGTCATGAAGTGCCAATCATGTTCTAGAATCTCATTAGTGTTGCAGCAATTTGCTCGAGGTGAGGCTGAAGAGGTATTTTGCAAACGCATCCCCATATTTCACCCATATCTGTGACATATGGGTGAATAGTCATCAGGTGGGGATGGGCTTGACATGCCTGACCATAAAAACAGGCCACCTTGATGTTTATGGGTGAATAGTCATATGTGTTCTTTGTAATGAAACAGTTTTTGTTCTTTGTAAGTGAGGTTGTTGTTCTTTGTAATGTTTTGCAAATCTCCTTCTCAGCTTCTCTCCCTCAAATAAAACATGAAACAGTTGATAGAAAATCTATGGTTCTAAGTGAGGTTGTTGTTCTTTGTAATGTTTTAATCTCTATTTCCTATCTGGGTTTTCTTGTTTTTGAGACATTGCGAGCAGATTCAAGTTTTTCCACCCTATCATTCGGGTCAGCTACAAGAATTTTGTTCTGTCTTTCCACCCTATCATTGAAATGTTAGCTTGTCAGGAATATGCACTAGATGAGGCTTCCAAATTATCTAGTCTACAGACTGATCTGTATACTTTTTTTTCCTAGTTATGCATATCTGGACAAAAGTTGCAATACATCTAATTATGGGTATCTAAACCCTAAACCCACTACACCAAATAATGCCGAAAACCAACCATGTAATATGATATTACATGGATTTTGTCAGTCATCAAGCATTGTTCGTTTACGTATCTTTTTAAAAACTACAAAAAATGATTTGTCATAGTATCTGGCTGCAATTTCACTTAGTTGATTGCATTTACATAAAATCTGTAGATAATTCTCCATGATTATGAAGTACAACATTAGACAGTGACATGAAATTTCTTTGATGATCATTTTGCTTATGCAGCACACTACAGATATTTGATTCTGATGATCTGATTTTTTTTTTCTTCTTTCTTTCTTCTAGTTACGCTATAGCCACAGCTGCAGATAGCTGGATGTCTTTATGGATCGGCTGCTGACGTTAGGAGATGAATGTGCTCAGGAAAAGGATCAGTTGAGAAAAAGAAGATTGAGCTCGTCAACATATATTATGATGCACTAGATGCTTCCGAAACTGGATTGAAGGTTAGTTGAATAATAGATGTCGAGTTTCAAGTTTATTTGGAAATATAAAACCGATGTCTCCATGATATTCTCGTTTATTTGGTATATAAAACCCATATCTATGACACACTAAATTACTAATACAATCTTTTGGCAGTCAGAAAATATACAAAAACATAGATGGGCCCCATCATGTATTTGTTGTGGCCTGAAAATAAGGTTCGTCCATTTATCTTTATAAGCTGGCATTTATTTGTTTCTGTGATCATGCCAAAATTCATAGCTTTTGAAACCATTTTTTTCAAATTTTTTTTTAATTTTATATTCTCCATTTATTATAATGTAATGGCAATTTGCAAATGTTTGAAGTTCTTTGTTACTTTCTTTTTCATATATCCACCTTTAAGGCTTCCAATATCAGATTTCGTCTTTCTATTTCTTATTCTTTCTTGCAATTGCAAATGAGCTTTGGTATTGCCAAAGCTATGAAATGGTGGGAAAGGGGGCTTCAACCCAATATGAAAGAGATCGAATCTGCGCAAGCTCTCGTCAATTCCTTGTTAAATGCAGGAAACAAACTTCTTGTTATAGATATCTTCTCTCCAGGTTGATGAAGAGATCCAATGCTGAGAAGTCTACAGCTAGGGAAGATGATGGAATTGAAAGGTTTGTTGAGTTGAATGATGATGCAGATTTCGGATCGAGGCAAAGCCCTTATTCCTTTGTGAGTGAGATAGTCTTTAGTTATTTATTTTCTTTCTTATTTTTGCATGATTTTCCTTTTCAACTGTTAGTGATAGAGTGACAGTACTTGTTTCAATTTTCTTGGATGGATGATGAATGTATTTGCAAATGTAAATGAAAATAAAGAACTTATAATATATATATATATATATATATATATATATATTATATATATATATATATATATGTTATCAATGGAGGATACCTTGTTTAGGGGGACATGAAATTCTTGTATCTTATGGTATGGTGCCCCAATATTGGTTGTATGTTACTAGTATGTAGTAGATAATACTAGGTTCAATAGTAGATAATACTAGAGAATACCTAAACCTGATCCGAACCTGAAACCAAACCTGATTCCCTAAACCTAAACTTAAACCTATAACCTAAACCTATTCTCAAATCCCTAAACCTATAACCAGAACCTATAACCTAAACCTATTATCAAATCCCTAAACCTATAACCTAAACCTAAACCTAAAACGTAAACCTAAAACGTAAACATATAACCTATAACCTAAACCTTAACCTATAATGCACAATGGCAGTTTGGTAATTTTGGAGTCCTTGGTTAGGGTTTGGGCTGAAAGTACGAGTGCTGGAGCCGACGCTTTCGGAGTCCGAACTCATTCTTTTGAAAAATAGAAAAATGGGAATATTAGTAAATATGGATTTTTTTGTTAAGAAGAAAATGGAAGGTAAAGAAGAGACGTAACTGAAACTTTGCACTGTGAAAAGTAATATTAACCACCTTAACGTATTCTCAAATCCCTAAACCTAAACCTACACCTACACCTAATCTCAACTCCCTAACATAAACCTCCTAAACTTGAAAACCCAAACCTAAACCCGATCCCGACTTGAACCCGATTTCCTAAACCTAAACTTATAACCTTAACCTTAACCTATTCCCAAATCTCAAAACCTATAACCTTGACCTACACCTAAAACTTAACCTATAACCTAAACCTTAACCTATAACATTAACTTATAACCTAAACTTGATTTCCTAAACCTTAACCTATAACTTAACCTAAACCTAAACCTATAATCCGAACCCGATTTCCTAAACCTAAACCTTAACGTATTCTCAAATTCCTAAACCTAAACCTACACCTAATCCTAATCTCAACTCCCTAACCTAAACCTAAACCTAAACTTGAAAACCCAAACCTAAACCAATCCCGAACCTGATTTCCTAAACCTAAACTTATAACCTTAACCTAAACAAACCTATAACCTCAACCTAAACATAACCTAAATCTAACCTTAACCTATAACCTTAACTTAGAACCTAAACCTATAACCTAAACTCAATTTTCTAAACCTTAACCTATAACCTAACCTAAACCTAAATCTATAACCCGAACCCAATTTCCTAAACCTAAACTTTAACGTATTCTCAAATCCCTAAACCTAAACTTTAACGTATTCTCAAATCCCTAAACCTAAACCTACACCTAATCCTAATCTCAACTCCCTAACCTAAACCTAAACCTAAACTTGAAAACCCAAACCTAAACCCGATCCCGAACCCGAATCCGATTTCCTGAACCTAAACTTATAACCTTAACCTAAACCTATTTTCAAATCCCAAAACCTATAACCTTAAACTATAACCTTAACTTATAACCTAAACCTATAACCTAAACTCAATTTCCTAAACCTTAACCTATAACCTAACCTAAACCTAAACCTATAACCTGAACCCGATTTCCTAAACCTAAACCTTAACGTATTCTCAAATCCCTAAACCTACACCTAATCCTAATCTCAACTCTCTAACCTAAACTTGAAAACCCAAACCTAAACCCGATCCCGAACCCGAACCCGATTTCCTAAACCTAAACTTATAACCTTAACCTAAACCTATTCTCAAATCCCAAAACCTATAACCTAAACCTAGACCTATATAACCTTAACCTAAACCTAAAACTTAACCTATAACCTTAACTTATACCCTAAACCTATAACCTAAACTCAATTTTCTAAACCTTAACCTATAACCTAACCTAAACCTAAACCTATAACCCGAACCCGATTTCCTAAACCTAAACCTTAACGTATTCTCAAATCCCTAAACCTAAACCTACACCTAATCCTAATCTCAACTCCCTAACCTAAACCTAAACCTAAACTTGAAAACCCAAACCTAAACCCAAACCTAAACTTGAAAACCTAAACCTAAACCCAAACCTAAACTTGAAAACCCAAACTTGAAAACCCAAACTTGAAAACCTAAACTTGAAAACCCAAACTTGAAAACCTAAACCCAAACCTAAACTTGAAAACCTAAACCCAAACCTAAACCCAAACCTAAACTTGAAAACCCAAACCTAATCATAATCTCAACTCCCTACACCTAATCCTAATCTCAACTCCCTAACCTAAACCTTAACCTAAACCTATTCTCAAATCTCAAAACCTAAAAACTAAACCTAAACCTATAACCTTAACCTAAACCTAAACTTAAAACTTAACCTATAACCTAAACCTTAACCTATAACCTTAACCTAAACATTAACGTATTCTCAAATCCGTAAACTTAAACCTACACCTAATCCTAATCTCAACTCCCTAACCTAAACCTAAACCTTAACTTGAAAAAACCTAAACCTGATCCCGAACCCGAACTCGATTTCCTAAACCTAAACTTATAACCTTAACCTAAACCTATTCTCAAATCTTAAAACCTATAACCTAAACCTATATAACCTTAACCTAAACTTAAAACTTAACCTATAACCTAAACCATAACCTATAACCTTAACTTATAACCTAAACTCAATTTCCTAAACCTTAACCTATAACCTAACCTAAACCTAAACCTATAACCCGAGCTCAATTTCCTAAACCTAAACCTTAACGTATTCTCAAATCCCTAAACCTACACCTAATCCTAATCTCAACTCCCTAACCACACTTAAACCGATCTCGAATCCGAACCCCATTTCCTAAACCTAAACTTATAAGTTATAGGTTATAGGTTAAGGTTAAGGTTAGGTTTTAGGTTTTACGTTTAGGTTATAGATTTTAGGTTTAGGGTATTTTTGTTTATGATGTTAAGCTTATATGTATTTATGCATGAATGAATGTGATGCAGATAAGATTGTTTGTGTTTGGATATAAGATTATTTGTGTTTGGATGAATGTAGTTTATGTTTGGGTTTGGTTTAGATGGATGTGAATGTGAATATGATGAATATATATGTATAACAGGTGTATATCAGGATGAATATGATGAAATATATTGTTAACAGGTGTATATCAGGAATTTTGTGCGGTTAAAAAAAAGACTTTTAGCAACGACAATTTTCGTAGCTAAAAGTTTCAAAGTTTTTAATTTATTTTTAGCAGCGAAAATTTTCGCTGCTAAAAAGTCTTGGGTATTTTTTTTTGCGGCGAAAATTTTCGCTGCTAAAAAGTCATAGGAATTTTTTTGGCAGCGAAAATTAGTCTTGGAAATTTTGCTGCTAAAAAAGTCTTGGGTATTTTTTTTGCGGCGAACGTTTTCGCTGCTAAAAAGTCATGGGAATTTTTTTTGCAGCGAAAATTTTCGAAGCCAATGTCTTGAAAATTGTTTTTTTTGGCAGTGAAGATTTTCGCCGCTAAAAGTTTTTGAAATTTTGGTGGTATTTTTTTTGCAGCGAAAATTTTCGCTGCTAAAAAGTAATGGGAATTTTTTTTGCAGCGAAAATTTTCGCTGCCAAAAGTCTTGGAAATTGTTTTGGCAGCGAAAATTTTCGCTGCTAAAAGTCTTTGAAAATATTTTTGGCGACGAAAATTTTCGTCGCTAAAAAGCTTACATTTAGCGGCGATTTTCTTTTTTCGCTGATAAAGCCCTTTTACATCGGTCTTTTAGCAACAAATTTAGCGACGAAAATTTTCTTCGCTAAAAGTTTGTAGCTGCAAAAATTTGACTTTTAGCGACGAAAATTTTCGTCGCTAAAAGTGCTATTTCTTGTAGTGGACTTAGATTTATATCAGATGGATGTAAAGACCGCATTTTTAAATGGTGACTTGGATGAAGAAATATACATGCAACAACTCATGGGTTATGTGGACAAAAAGCAACCAAAGAAAGTCTGCAAGTTGTTGAAATCTATCTATGGGTTGAAGCAATCTTCAAGACAGTGGTACATGAGGTTTCACTTGGCCATCACCACTTTTGTATTCACGATGAGTGAAAAAGATCATTGTGTATACCTGAAACGGTCTGGAAGATCTTTTCTGATACTATCTCTATATGTAGACGATATCCTGTTAGCTGGTAATAACATGCAATTGTTGACATTGACTAAAGATTGGCTATTCTCGAACTTTGAAATGAAAGACCTCGGTGAAGCCAACTTTATCCTTAGGGTAAAAATCATCAGGGATCGCCCTAAGAAATTTTTAGGCTTGTCTCAAGCAACCTATATACAAAAGATCTTAGAGCGGTTCAGGATGGAAAATTTAAAAGCTGTTGAAACCCCTATGGATAAAGCTACCAAGTTAGAAAGGAAATCGTGTCCCCAGAATGAAGCCGAGAAATTGGCTATGTCCTCAGTACCTTATGCAAGCGCAGTAGGAAGCTTATTGTATGTTATGCTTTGCACCAGACCGGATATTAGCTATGCAGTTGGCATAGTCAGCCGTTATCAGAGTAATCCAGGACAGTCTCATTGGCAAGCCGTCAAACGTATATTCCGCTATCTCAGATGAACAAAAGACCTAATGTTGTGTTATAAAGGCACAAGCCTCGAGCTCAAAGGATATTCTGATGCTGCTTGGGGTAATGACGCCAACGAGGGAAAGTCTACTTCAGGGTATGTATTCTTACTCGGAGGAGGAGCTATCTCATGGTCGAGTAAGAAACAGACATCCACAGCTCTTTCATCTATGGAGGACGAGTACATTGCATATTGTGCTGCTGTTCAGGAGTGTATATGGGTTCGTAGATTTCTATTGAGTCTGGAAATTGTACCTAGTGTTCGTCAGCCTATATCGCTGAAGATAGGCAATACTTCTGATATTGACTTGGCAAAGGACCCTAAACACCACCAGAAATCTAAGCACATTGAGATCAAGTATCATTATGTTCGTGATCAAGTGAGAGATAAAAAGGTCGCCCTCAGTTACATTCCTACCAAGGAGATGATGGCTGATCCCATGACAAAACCTATAGCTAGAGATCTATTTCAGGTTCACGTCAGGCAGATGGGAATGAGGAAAACTTGATTGATGTATATGGGTTCGTAGATTTCTATTGATTCTGGAAATTGTATCGAGTGTTCGTCAGCCTATATCGCTGAAGATAGACAATACTTCTGTTATTGACTCGGCAAAGGACCCTAAACACCACTAAAAATCTAAGCACATTGAGATCAAGTATCATTATGTTCGTGATCAAGTGAGGGATAAAAAGGTTGCCCTCAGCTACATTCCTACCAAGGAGATGATGGCTGATCCCATGACAAAACCTATAGCTAGAGATCTATTTCAGGTTCACGTCAGGCAGATGGGATTGAGAAAAACTTGATTGATGTACTTGTTTTGTAGTACCTTTGATCTTTCATTAATGAATAATACATTCCATTTATTCAGTATTGAACACTAATATAAACTAGGTAAGAAGATCATCAGCATTTACATTAAGCTCATGTAGGATTTCTATTTTTGTCGGCAGGCCGGTTACCCACTCGCACGGGTTGACCAACCTCGAATGTACAAGAGAGGTACATTTGGGGCTATGTTTATACATTGAGGTATAAACTTCCCTTTATTGTGAATAATAAAGGATGAGGATATGAGTGAGTCGTATCCACCTACAATCTTATAAAGATTGTAGATGAGACTCATAAAGTCGAATAACATAATCGCACCCATTCCTTTACATGCGATCAATGTTATGGCCTGAAATTAAAGCCAGGTTATGAGGTTATGAGATGAGTCGTACCTTATGTAGAATAACCTGCGTACTGTAAACCCGACTTACACCTAGTATTGTCTACTTTACGACGTGGGTTGTAGCCACGTGCTGGGACCTATTACCTACAGATTGCTTTGATTCGATCTAATCATTGCAACGTGCGAGTAGCCAGTCCCGTAGGTGACTATTTGTGTCCTTACCTACCCTCCTCTTGTGTATATGAGGATGAGATTGAGTGTCGCTACTTTAGTGTACAATGACGAAAGGTCCTTGATTGGCCAGACTCAGTTACGCTAGGAAAGCGGCTTGATTAATTCCAAATTACATATCTGCGTGGGGAAGATCTCGTGACAGGTACACCAAGTTTCTAGAACTATAAATATGCACTTGAAGACTTATCCGCCGGCAGTATCGAGTTGTTTTTATTAGACTTTTACAAACAGTAAAAAGCATATATATAAATAAGTATTGCTTTGAATTAGTTTTAATTGAAGTTTGTGAAAAATCAAGTTTTTAGAATAACTCGATAAGTTGGATAAGTGCGTATGTTGGCCGAGCACTCCAGATCGGGAGTTAACTCTATCCGGTGTGGTCATGCGGACTAGGACAGGCATTACAAAGCTTGGGTTATTGAGTACTAGTTAGGTGGTCACTTAGTACTTAAGCACCTGTGAGAAGATTATGGTGATCCAGCTGATCCCACGCCTCTGATTCTTTTGATCGTGATGTTTGGTATTTGATTGTTATAAGGCAAGTTAGTTGGACAGATTTATGTGCCTATCCCACAATGTGATTGAGTGGGAGATGTTGGTCGAAGGCTAGTGGGGCCCACTCGTGAGCAATCACTAGTGGGTGGGTCCCATTTGGTTTGACTCTTTTCGCTGCGTTCTTTCGATTCAGTTGAAATTTCAAATTCATATTTGAATTTGATTTTGGATAGGAGGTTGGGAAAAGACCGGATAATCTGGTCTCATCCCATCTCCTTTCTTTCCTATAAAAAGGAATATGCCCTCTCTCGTAAAACACATAAGAAACATCGAGGGTATACAGAGATTGATAGTGTGCAGCATAGTCTGTCCAGGTTAAGCTTGTCCTTGAGACGATCTGATCCATAGATCGCTATCCGGGACCACAATATACCGAAGGATCAGAGGTGTGAATGGCTCAATCTGCTCCAGTAGTAGATAGACGGGCCATTGGAGCATCAATCTTCAGCTTTGTGAGGGTTCCAATTATCGTGTAGACCGTCAGATCTTAAGGGCTCATCTTCCGTTTTTCCCTACATCTCGGGTGGACCACACCATGGGAAAACAGTAGTGATTGAATGTCTACCATTACCTCCTAGGGCCCATTGTAATGGTTATTTGACATCTAACCTGTTGATTAGGTCATACCTACTTGGATGAAGGGAATATATATATATATATATATATATATCAGCTTTATCCAAAACTTTTGTGGCCCCTAAGAAGTTTTAAATAGTGGGCATTCAATCAACATTGTGCAATCCACTTTGATCAACTTCATTTTTGCGCTCATACCATAAAATGATATAGAAGAATGAGTGGATGGCATGGATGAGACATATACATCATGGCGGAGCCCACAGAGCATTGACCACTAGTAATTGGCTAGTGGCAGGGTGAGTAGCCAATCCATTTCCAGTAGAGCCATGTTGTAAACCATGGGTCTGACTAGGGATTTAATTGGGTCATGCGAAATGGTTGCTAAGTTGATTGATTGATATGTTCTGCTAACATTGTGTCCAAGCGGCAGTTAATCAAACCTATATATTGCATATCGAAATTAAGATGAATTTTGAATGAATTAGCAATTACATTGATCAGTTTGAAAAAAATGTGCATTGAATGGTCCAAAAGTGTCATGAATGGGTATTTTGGATGCCTATACAAGTCAGGTCCAGATGAGGGAATAGAAGAGAACATGAGAGAGAGAGAGAGAGAGGTGGTTTTATGATGGTTGAAACATTTTGGGGCACCTTTGAGCTCTCTTTGAACTTTGGATTTGCCTTATTTTTGGGCCATGCCTTAGTATGAGTTGGCAAACAGACGGACCACGTGAGTTTCTCACAAACATCAAGGTGGACCACGTGCTTCGAAAAGAAATAATGAAGATAGAGAACGAGAGAGACAATGGGTTTTATGAGGGTCCTACGTGGGTGCGTGAAGTAGGTGGAGTTTTAATAAGGGTAACTTTTGGTATTTTAAAAATATAAAACAAAAGTGTATAAGGCATACAAGAGAGTGATTTTTATTGTGACAGTGATCTTATCGGCTGAGTGACTTATATAGGCATTCAAGAGACATTTTATAAAGTTCTTTAAGCATTGCATGCCTTTTAAATTATTAGCTATTTAGGTGTTTGCTGTTATTAGCTGTTAGCCTCCTTATGCGGCATAAGTTATGCCTATTTGGTTTTGGTTTTATATTTTTAAAGAGTTTTAGCCATTCATCAGCTTATCTATCTTCTAGCTATTGTAAAAGACATGTCTGCTTTTAATCGTTTTCAAATACGCACTTACTATTTTAAAATAAGGTCAAAAACTTATTATTTTAACTTGGACTAACATTTTGCAAATGGGTTAAATAGTACTTATCTTTGTAAAAAGATTATTTTACCCCTTGTTTTAAATGAATTGAACCCTTATATGGTAGCTATTGTAATTTGAGTTACAAAAAATCATAAAAAAAAAAAATTTGAAAATATTCCTTAAAATCAACTAGAAATCAATGGAGTTCAATAAAAACAAGAATCAAAGCAAAGTAAACATCTCAATTACGCTACAAGCTTCACCTCTTAGCCCTAGCTAAGAGGTTTAGTTAACCATAGACATAATTGTTGAGATTTAAATATTGCATATTTTTCCCCATTTATATCTTGGTTTCATGAACATGATAATGTTTAATGGTATATTTTATACATGTTTTTGTTGCAGTGTGAGTTTAAGAGCTTGGATTGAAAAGAATGCTAAAAGCATGGATTTAAGGCTCAAGAATTGACAAGGCAAAGAATGGATCTTTGGATACTAAGATAGAAGATTTCAAGACCCCAATATTCAAGAAAACTAAGTGGAGAAGGAAGAAAGTCGAAAGAACAAAGTGCTGAAATTCACTTCATTGTCTGTGTCATCAACCATCGTTCGATGACATCGAAGCCACTGTTCGATGACATCAAATTTTTACATGAAAATTGAGCTGGTCGCTGGACATATTAAGTGCAATTTTTTATTACTCGAAGCCTCTCTCGATGACATCAAACTTATTAAAGAATTTTGAAGCAACTCGCTGAACTGCTTTGGGCACATTCTCGATGGATCGAAGATACTTCGATGGCATCGAAGGACTTCTCAATGACATCGAAGGAAGGTTCGATGACACAAGAAGTTACTCAGTGCAGAAAAGTTACGCAGTGTGTAAAGGCGCAATTTTCAGAATTTGAACACCCTTCGATGACATCGAAGGACGTTCGAGTCATTGAACAAGTTATGCAGAGTTACGTGGACTGAGCTATAAATATGGGTTTCCTACGGACTTTTTAGGATATCTAGGGTTTGGAGGAGCAGAGAAAAAGGGTGGAGCCCTCACCCAAGAGTTTCTTCTTCTTCTTCCTAGTTTTTATGATTTCTTTGAGGATTTTAGATCCAATCATTTTATGGTTGGCTAAACTTCTTAACTAGGGTTAAGAGGTTAAGCTTGTAGCATGATTGTGATGTTTTCTTTGTTTTGATTCATGTTTTTATTGAACCTCATGGATTCTAGTTCTTTATTAAGGAATATTTTTGTTTAATGGTTTATTGTGACTCAAATTACAATGGATCTGCAATTGCTTTGAATATCTTCTTTCCCCAAATTAAGACATGTAAAGGTTTGTTCCTTTGTGAGGCCTGATTTAGTCCTCCTCTTTGGATGATCTCTCATCATCCACCTTTATCTAGCATGTAGAGCCATTTCAGCTTTGTTCTTTTCTTCAATAAAAGTTATGTTGCCATTAGATTGCCATTAAAAAAAAACTAAAAAACGTTGGGTAAAAGTGCAGTTGCTTGTACCCATATATATGTTTTGTGTGCTTTGGTAAGTTGGTCTTGCCCCTATTTGCAAGTCTACAGGTTACATTTTGGATTTTAGTAAACAACATTGTCTTAATCTTTACCAGTGACATTTAGCAAAGCACTGGTCTTAATCTTTTAGCATGAGGATATTTGTATCTTATTTTGTGAATATTTAATTATTACTGTTTTCACATTCAATTGCAATCATTATTGAAATTTCCTCTACAGAATATCATATGACATGTCAGTCAAACTTGCTTTCCTTTAGAAGGGCACATGTTTTGTAAGAGGCGTGTCTTGCTGCCAAATAATTTGTTCCTCAAAACTTACCAATGTCAAAGTTAGCCTTAAAGTGACTCTACTATTATAGCTGTGAACATAATGATTTGAAGGAGAAATGCCATGCATGCTTTCTCACATGAGGTTGACGGTTATGCAAATTATTTTAAACTTTAATTCCGATCTTGTTTAATTTATTATTGCTATTTTTCTTCAATTTCCTAATCAAATTAGAAAGAAAAGGTTATATTGAGGCTTATGGCTTGCCTCTGCCTCACGCCTTTTTAAACCATAGGCTTCCATAACTCTCTTTTTCATGATTCATATACACTCCAAAAGATTATCAGAAAATGGTTTTGTTTGTGTTTAGAAGTAATGCTGAACTTGTTTTCATCACTGTTGATGTAAATAAATTCAGAGTCCAATACTGTATTCTGACAATATTATTCTCATGTTTTGCTGTTTTTTTTTTTTTTTTTTTTTTTGGGGGTATTTGTTCCCTTTGTCCAATACTGTATTCTGACAATATTATTCTCATGTTTTGCTGTTTTGTTTTTTTTTTTTTTTTTTTTTTTTTGGGGGGGGAGGGGGGGGGGGGGGGGGGGGGGGGGGGGGGGGGGGGGGGGGGGTTTATTTGTTCCCTTTCTTTAGGGACTTGCATTACTAGGTGAGATACTATTCCAAGTGTACATTTCATTAAGAAATTATGTAATGTCTTTTGCCTTTTTGAAATCTAGCACATCATAGTTTTGAGCATATGGTTGTGGGTATAGATGTTTAGTGTTATATATATATATATATATATATAAATCATTAATCTTTCTGGAATTTCTTCAAAATGCCATGTGCATCTTTCATATCTGAAGAGCTTGAATTGATATTGTACTCTATGATCTTCCTATACTTTTCCTAAAATTATGGAACGTTTGTACTGTGTTGATTGCCCTCTTGATTATATTGGTGCAGTCATCTCTTGCTTTAAATTGGGTTCTTGCATGCTCATAAGCTTTCATGGATTTGATACTACTGGTTGTCAGTACTATAGCAGTTCACTCAGTGTTCTTTATTTGGGTGATAGTAGAATTTTTCATGGAGTGGAAGAGATGTTTGGATAATGAAGAAATAAAGCATGAAACAGTTGATAGAAAATCTATGGTTCTAAGTGAGGTTGTTGTTCTTTGTAATGTTTTAATCTCTATTTCCTATTTGGGTTTTCTTGTTTTTGAGACATTGTGAGCAGATTCAAGTTTTTTCGAGTTTCATCGAGTTTTCTTTTTCCAAGTTTTATGAGTTTTGACTAGTCAAGTGGACTGAATCTTAAACAAGTCTCGACAGAATTGTGACTAAATTGATTTTTTTTTTTTCCTTCCTTTTTTCAAGTCTTGGTTAAATCTAAAATTTTCTTAATGAAATCATGTGGAAGTTTTCTGAGTGCTGGAAGTAGGAACATGTGGTTCCATTGTGTTTCATGATAACTAAAAGTCGTCTTTCTTTCTTTCTTTCGGATATAAATTCATGTGGAACTTTCTTTTACAAGTTTGTAATCATCTTTTACCATAAGATTGATATTTGGAGCATATGTATCTACGGAATAACCTGGAAGAACTCAAAAGCAAAGCAGCAGCTTCGCTCACATTCTTCTCTCCGTCTCTCTAACGTGCGCAGCTTGCAGAATGGATTCTCAAGTAAAGCTTGCAGTGGTGGTGAAGGTGATGGGCCGCACAGGTTCATGAGGACAAGTGACTCAGGTTAGTGACATAGGTTTGTTTTTCATTCACATGTTCCGTTTGGCTTTCTAAAATGCTTTGAGATGGGTATGTGAGAGAGAGAGAGAGAGAGAGAGAGAGAGAGAGAGAGAGAGAGAGAGAGAGAGAGAGAGAGAGAGAGAGTGTGTGTGATAACTGAGATGGAAAAGCCTAGGATTTGGGATGATATTAGCTAGACTTGTTTGCTACAATGGTTATTTTTACTACTTGGTTCTTATCTTTTTAAAAAAAAAAAAACCTGGAACAGTGGCTAATGGCTAAGATTTGTTTTGTAGGTTAAAACTGACTGGTTAGGCTGAGTGCTTCCCTTGAAGAATGTCCCAAATAACAGGTTCGTTTCCATTCCCTTGCAGCAGCTGAGTGCTTCACTCGTATAATTGCCTTTTAGAACCTTACTGTTAATACATTGATGAGTATTTTCTCTGTCATGCTCAGCTGGGAGCTGACCAAATTCTTTTGCAGCATTAGGCTGACTGCCTTTGACACTGTTAAAGGCTGACTACCTATGACTGGTTGTAGACAATCAGCATTAGGCTAAAATAACTGTTCCAACTGCCATGCCATCTTGGTTCTTTAGTTGTTCTAAAAGAGGATGGGCATATTTTTATTCCAATGTCCAATCTCTATTGTTTTCTCATTGGTCTTGCAATGATGATATGGTGATTGCCCTTTCAAACTTCAGTTGGATAGATTCAGTATGTCCTATGTACATTGTAATGAGCTGCATTACGTGGCCCTGGCTCATTGTTTTATCCATCTTCAAGCCATCTGCTGAAAACTCAGTGCTTACTGAATCTAGTTCCCTGTTATATGTTCATTTCAGTTTACTCCATCTAATCATGTTTGGCTTTGGTTCCTTTTATTCTTTTATTCTTTTTATGAACACAACCTGCAAAGCTAAGCTTATGCAATGGTAAGTTAAGTTGAGACAAGTGAAAGACTCGAGATACAAAACCAAGAGAAGCAATCCAACCCATGTTTTTTCCTTCACATTATTATTCTTTTCTGGAGACAAAATAAGGAAGTGGTATATATTTTTCTACTCCCTTTTACACTGTCAGGAACATCTTTGTCATAGAACTCTAGTAGTTTTCTATTTTTTATCTCAAATCATACCCATTTTTTTCAGATCCTCTTTGTCGAAAGGTAGGAGAACCATTTTCCAAGAAAACATTATCACAATTCACAGCAATTTCATTATGTTCAAAGGCTCACATCTTGCTAATCATTTAAATTTGTACCCTTTTTATACTATAAAACCCTTAAAATTAGTTTAAGTTGGGAGCGTGATGTACTCTGTTGATGGGTTAATCTTAGATACTACAAATCACTAATCCATAAACCAAGAATTATGTAATACTTCATCCCATACTGAACAAATTATTTTTGCACTACATTGATTTTTTTATCTCAATGTGAATGTGGTGCATCATTATATTTTTCTTACTAGTAAGTGACTAAAAATCCTCAAAGCCTACCATCCCACATTTTGCTTCCTTCTTGTGATATCTATGGTCCAATATATGATTCCATCTTTGATAAGAGCCTTTTGCAGCCAGCTTCTGTCGGATGATTTTAGACTGACCCCATCTTGTGTGCAATATCAAACTGTGGTAAAAGGCAATGTAGGATCCAGAAATTCAGAACATTCTATCTGACCCATCTTGTGTGCAATATCAAACT
The DNA here is from genome assembly GCA_021015155.1 of Magnolia officinalis. NCBI lineage: Eukaryota > Viridiplantae > Streptophyta > Magnoliopsida > Magnoliales > Magnoliaceae > Magnolia > Magnolia officinalis. Next base: position 112,892,805 of record JAJHSJ010000002.1, read on the forward strand.
GCAGGTTTTTGCCCACAAAAGATAACCTGAGGAAAAGGGAAATGGACAGAGAAGTGCAAGCTATTATGAGAAGAGGGAGATGGCCTCTTTTCTAAACTGAAAACACAAATACTAGCCTGGTTCAAAATTTATATGTCCTCATGAATGTTTCAATGGTGGGTGTTCATTCTCCATTTTTGTTTTTTCCTGTTATGTGGTTTACTTGCATTTTGTATGTGCTCCATCAGCTAGACATCATCATGATTAGGAACTCAAATGGACCTTCATAATTATGATGTAAGTATCTGTTCTTCCATTGTTTCTATTATTGTTTTTTAGTCTAGCATATTAATCAGTAATAATTTTTCTGATTACTCTTGTTGATGAGGATGATGGTCAAGGTGGTCCTAGGTCCTTTTACAAGCATTTCCATATATACATTATATAGTTTGGCATATCTATGCATCAATCTCTCTTTCATAACAATGTTCACTGACATGTGCTGCAGAAGATGTTCTCACTTTATGGGACCTAGACACAAATGTTCTTGTAGCTGTAATTGGAGATACTCTTATAGTGATTGTTTGAGTATCATTATCTAATTGTGTTGTGTGTGTAAAGTAGACATTTGACATGGATCATTGCTGAAAAATGATTGATGGTTATCATACACATTAATTTGACGTGGAAGCTTACCGAAAGAGATGAGGCCTTGGTGCAAAGCAAGAGTGCCATAGAAAAAGGTTTATTTTTTAGTGTTTTTTTTCATGCAGAATTCTCTGTTTTCATTGAAGATTTCATTGAATTGAATTTGGGTTTCTTTGGAAATTGGTTTGGGATCTGTTTGATAGTATTTTTATGTTTGTTGAGTTGAATTCTTGAAAAAACGATGACCAAGAAAAGGAGGCGGTTGATTGATAAAAAGCCCGATGGCAGTTGTGGAGGTTATTCGGGTGGGATCCGTGATCTTGAAACACAACTCAAGCTTTATGGTACGGATTCCAAAGAACTCAAGTGGATTTTTCTTTTCTTTTCCTTTTTTCCTTTCTTTCTGGAAGATGACTTTGAAATGGCATTTGGTTGTTTTGTTTCTTTGAATTTGGCTCTCCAATGCTAGAAAATGGTAACCTTGATTTTGGGTTTTTAAATTCCTAGGTCCTCAACTGCAGAAATTCAACCCAAATCCAATTTTTGATTTTTGGATTCAAAATTGTTTGGCATTTAGAGAGCCAAAGTTTCTATGGCCTAAACATAGACGACTTGAACTTTTGTTGTGTAGATGTAGAAAGAAATAAAAGAGCTAATTCAACATTGAGATCTTGCTCAATCTCCTCTCAAGGGTTCATCTCTTTTCTCAACACTTTTCAGGTATATTGGAACAAACAGTGAGATTGATGAATGTATGGTGGCCCACTTCATGTTATCTTTATATTGAAATTCTCACTAGTTACTTGTGGCGGAGGATGATGATCCAGCCAAGTTTTCAATGGTGACTTTAAGATGGTCTATCAAGGCCAGATTGTGATCACTGGGTTTGTCATGTTCGCTTCTGACTCACTGCATCATGCTGGAGCCCAATTATGATAAAAGTATCACAATATTCACCTGCCTAGAAAATTCCTGATGTTGGTTTTTTTTTTTTTTTTTGGGTACCTAATATCTTACAATTTAGGAAATATGGAATTTTTGGGTACCTAATATCTTACAATTTAGGAAATATGGAATGATAAAGCTGTGGAATGAATATCCTACTTGTTGCATTAGTTGTGCTGGTAGTTCTAGTGCTTCTTTTCTGTTGATTTTCGGGTGACACTGCATGATTTTTTATTTTTATTTTTGGCCATGAGAGATGATGCAAAGATGCTTGTGAAACAGTTGCATGAGGATACCAAGTGAACTCCTGCCCTTTGGAGAATATTGTGCGTATCTTTGGCCCTCTAGGTCCTCTAAAAGTATTGCATGATGATTGACCAATAGAATTAGAAAGGGCAAAGTTTTGGTGGGCCCAGGGATGGACACAAGGGATGTCCTTATTGTAAATCCTACCAATTCCAATCAAGTGGATCCTGATTACTCAGAATCTCAAAAGAGACTTGACAAGTGGATCCTGATTACTCAGATCATCTGGTAGTGTGATTTCAAGCTATGATCCATCCACAATGGGGACCTTCATTTGTCATTATACAGAATTCACAACAGCATGGCTTCTCAACTACCAATTTCATTTCCTCAGGCACATGCTTCATGAGGATATATAGTTGTTGCCATTGATTCCCGCTACCATGGTGAACATGCCAGAAATACAACCACATACAGAGATGTATGTAATCATTTGCAAGTATCATGTGTTAGTTGAATAAGGAGATTTTCTTTTCATGCAGTCACAATCTTTAAAAAAAAAAAATCAGTACTATGCGGTGTTACTTATTTTCGTACTTCCATTTAAAGCAGCTGGAAATAAAAATACAGTTATTTAGCAAGTATCATGTCTTAATAAAATAGTCAGTTTCAGTTGTTGATTGTTTCTGGAATTTGAATGCAGGCTCTTGTATCTTCTTGGAAGAATGGTGATACAATGCCTTACATATTAGATACAGTAATACTATGGCCTTTTGTTTTCTAGCGGATCATATGTGCTTCCTTTTATTTATTTATTTATTTATTATTTTTATAAATCAAGTTACATTCAATTTTAGCCTTGAACAATTCTTCCATGGGATTTTCAATGAATAGGATTATAAAAATAGAGGCAGGTATGGAATCAAGTAACATTTGAAGCAATGAAGAGAACATTGGGCTGGAATGGGATCTTCCCCTGCTTCTGTTTCCACCATTGCTTCTTGAAAATCTGCTCAAGGGGTGAGAATGAGGAACTGTTGGGTATTTGTCTATTTGATTTGGGCTGGATGAGTTCTTTTGTGTCGACTCATGTCTTTTGGTAATTGATCGCAATGTTACAAAATTTCACAGTTTCACATTGGGCTGGCTTGCTAAAAAGGTGGTTGAACCCAATGGTGATCACATAGAGGATAAACCAGTAAGTTCCTCAGACTTTTTACTCTTGGATGTCATAAGACAAAAATCATACCATCTGCTCATTGGCATGGAAATAAGTTTTATGTAGAATACGTTTAGTATCATTAATATTGAGGTATACATAAAGCTGGGATCTCAGCTTGTGGGCCCAGTTGAATCATACAAGCTGGGATGTTATACTTGGTTATGTGAAAAGTAGGACCCACCATTTTATAATCAATTCAGAAATCTGACAATCGCTGATCTTAATTGGGCTCACATTTCTACACAACTACAAGAATTTCATAGATTTTTTACTACCCAAAAAAAGGGTTTTTCATTCAAAGTTGCGAACTTTTCGATTCTTCAGGTCATGCTCTTATATGGCTTAGTGATGTTTTTGTGCCTGAAGTTTTTTAGCTTAGTTACACTAATGGATATCTAACTGAAATCTTTGTTACATATGAAACAAAGGTTTTTAATGCATGAGATGGTACAATCAAAAGAGTGATCTATGGATAATATTCTATTTTGAAGAAATTAACAAACAATAGTCATTTCCTTTCAGGGAAATATAATCCATGTGACTTGGGTTTGGCTTTGTTGGTATTTAGGACAAGCCAACCTCTCAAAAGGACACTTGATTGTTCAAAGTCCAAACTATACACAGATATTAAAAGTGGAGATGATTATATGCAAGTAGGAGATTATTAATTTATTTTTTTTTAAATCCTCATAGGTTATTAACATGATTAATAGAACCAAATAAATGGGTTGGAATCATTTATACAGGTTGTGAGATTCAATAGCATTCTTAAGTTATTTATTATCACCATTATGTTAGCTCAACTTGCTTGCTTTTTATACCTTAGCGATCACTACGGCCATCACAATAGCAGAGATTCCAAAGAAAGAGGGCTGGCTATTAGAAGAGTAAGTCCAACTTGGGTTGTTGCCTATCATGTTCCCTTGTCGACGCTTGTGAATTAATAATAATAATAATCTATTTTTCCATCATGAGCAGGGATTTTGATGTCTACAGTTGACATGAAGGATGAATCCAAGGGCTGTCTCATTCCAAAAGCAAAGGTGGGAACTGTTAACGCTAGTTTCTAATATTTATCATGTCAGATTAATCATCCTTGCAACCTTTTTTTTTTTTTTTCTTCCTTTTACTTTTTTTCTTTTTTCTCATTGGAAGTGATCAATTTTCTTTCTTCTTTCTTATTTGAAGTGATCAAAGTCAAATACCCACGCTTTTTTAATCAACATGGTTGATTATTTCTGCGATTTTATCAAACCGCCTCCGTTTATTTCAGAAAGACACAAGCATATGCAATTCTTTTTTTTGGCTACACTAGTTACATGATCTTTGAATCCAGACTCCCATTTACTTTTTATTTTTGGGAGGTATACATATGCTTTTTTACTGTTTGTGTAGTATGTAGAAATCTCATTTTCTTCTTACAATACTCACCTTGTTTCTAGTGTCAAGAATCTAAGTTATGGAAAAGCAGAGTCCAATCCATCCTGTTTTGTGCTATCCAAACAACAAAAATCATCACATCAAAGGAAAACCCTCCTATCCATCTTGTTTTGTGCATCTTAGGAAATGTGTGATTGGCCAAGATGATGCCGTCAATGCCATCTCTCCCGCATTGGGCTGAAGGACCCTGATAGACCCATTGCAGCAATGTTATTCTGTGGCCCAACTGGAGTTTGGAAGACTGAAGGACCCAGGTTGTTTTTTATACAATATATGCTTGTAGGATTACCTTGATGCTGAAGATTTTCACTTCATGTTTCCATTTCAACCAAACTTGGGTTTCCAATTTCCAACCATGCCATGAGAACTTGTGTACTCCCAATGCACTAGAATTTAAAATGGTACTTAGTATCTTGATGTACCCATTTCGTACACGGGGGGCTCATTATCGTTGATCCACAATATTGATCTTGTGGGATCCATTTCAGATTGAGAGACTGTAACCATTTTTGGGCATGGTCCATTGACAGTGAGTAAGATTGTCTTGTGATCTTCATTTTGTGGCCTATGAAATATATGCTGAACCTAGTAGATCTTCTCAACAACATAGGGAAGACAAAAACCTTTAAACTAATGGAGTTTCAATGGTCCCATAGTCTCTCTAAATCAACAGTCTTATATGTAGAGATAAAGGCAGGCAGTTAGTTTTAAACCAAACACCATGTCACAACAGAACCAAACACCACTTACTTCATTGAGAACATCAACAATATGTAGAAATCCTCTCAAATGACAGAGACTTGCTAATTAGATTAACCCTCATTGTTGGCTTTCCATTAAACCATCATTAAGATTCAGGCACCATTCTCAAAAGTTCTACTTTGATATCATTCTCATTGCCTTCATTGTCTTGATTGTTGATTGCCAGATTGAGCTTGCAAAAATGTTGTTGGCGGAGGGACAAAGTCATCTTTTTGTACATTGGCCTGAACAAGGTGTTGATGATGAAGAAAAGAAAAGTTTCTTTGATCAGGTTCATTTTCATGGCACTTTTTTTTTTTGTTATTATTATTTTGGTTCTTACAAGTACAAGAACCTTGTATTCCATGCACATTCTCAGTATATTTTTACAACTCAGCTGTTGTATCCTGGAAATATTAAATGGTCTCTGTTGATTTCCAAGTCCAAGTAGCAAAAGTTTAACATCGGTTTCAACTTTTAACATTCCATTTTCCTCACTCAAACATTTATTTTTGTTATTATTATGATTTTTTTGAAATTTATCTTTGGAAGCCTGGCTGACCATGGTAGAAGACCAAACTGATTTTGATGGGTTTCTGGTAACCTACATTGCTTTGTACCTGTCAGCAAGATTGTTAATACTCTTCACATATCTGCTTATTGATGTCAAGTAGCTCTTTTATATAGGTAACTCGGCTTAATTCAAGCTATCCTGGTGGTTTGGCATCATATATTCAAAATGCTAGGAATCTATTAGCAGATTCAAAAGCAAGGAAAAATCCATTTAATGGCTTTACTCCTTCGGTAAGTGAAGCCATTATTTTTGTTTTGCAATTTGTGTTTTTTGTACATTTCTGCTAGATTTTTGTCTTCAATTTCACTTTTTTTTTTTTTTTTTTTTTTATTATTATTTTTTTTTAATGAGAAAGATTTGCTCTATGGCTACGGTCGCACTTTGGGGCTAGTCATCTTTAGCTACAGATTTTATCCGTAGATTTGACCAATTTTCTGGTAGTGTAGCAAAAACTGGCGATGTAGTGGCATCCAGCACATTCGCCAGTAAAGGTCCTGACCGCCGGTAAAGCCTTTACTGAACGAGTCTTTACGGGCTGTTATCTGACCGCTGGCAAAGGATTTACCAGCGGTTTTCTGAACCGCCGGTAAAGGCCACTTTTCTTATAGTGTAGGGAGGCGCATATGTTGAATCCTGGGACTTTGTTGTGGTATCCATAATAATGTTTTTATTTAATCAGGCCGTTTATCCTTGTTGGATAATTATTTTAAGACGAGAAAAAAAATAAAAATGAAGTAGATCCAAATATTAGGTGGACCCTACAGTTCTTTTACAATTGAAAACCTATCATGAAAAGCTACAAGGGGCCGCTGTAACCCGTTGATTAGGTCACACAGACATGGAAGAAGGGAAAGCACAAGTATAGCTTGATCCAAAATGATGTGACAACCACCAATGTTTACGAAATGTTTTATTCGCAAGTGAGGAATTACGCCGTCCAACCTTCCTAGATATAGCTGTTGGTTGGAAACAAATTATCCCATCTATCAGTTTCTAGATAAATTTCATTTTTAATCTAACACTTTATTTTAAGGTACTGAATGCGTGCGATGTTAGGTGAAGATACGAGGGAGAAAGAGGGACGTTGGATGCGTGTGCATTGGTTGAACAGTACAAGAGATGCAGAAGGGTGGGTGAGTGAATATTGTAAGGAGAGAAGTACACGTGAGATTAAAAAGTAAAATGACATTTGTCTCGTTTTTAAAATACCAACATTACTCTCTGTTAAAACCCCACCTACCTCACCGTACGACCTTCAGAACCCCTGTCCTTTCTCTCCCTTTCACTCTCTCTCCCTCTCCCTCTCTCTCCGTCCACTCTCTCGTCTTTGAACCGTACATTGGGCCCTGCATTAATGGTTGTTAGAACTCAAATATAAGGCAATCGAAATATCAAAGTGGCCCCATGGTTCCCCAAGATATTTCGTACGGTCCACTTTCGGGGCTCATGCCCTGAAAAATGCTAGTAAAATGGACACGATGTATAAAGCACACGCATCATAGTGGGCCCTATAGAGTGGGGCCAGGGCCCTATAGAGTGGGGCCAGCAGGGGTATCCCTGGCTGCGTGGGCCCCAAAATGTCCGTGAGAAATTTACCCCGTCCCTCGACTTCTCCAACATGATCTCCAGCTCATGTTAGAACATATTCCTAATAACAAGATAGATCAAAAGCTAAAATGGACCACACTGCAGGAAACAGTGGGGATGGAACACCCACGAGCCTTGAAAGGGCCACAAAAATTTTGGGTCTGGCTACGGAAGCAGACTGGCTGGTGGCTATTACTCGTGTTTCCAGTTCATCACATATAAATAGGTGGGCCCTGGGAAGGTTTCATCCATTTTGTATGTTTTTCTTCATCCATTTTTACATATCATTCTATGGCTTATCCTTAAAAAAATGAGATGATATAAATATCAGGTGAACCACACCACAAGGAAAACCATAGTGATTGGATATCCACTATTAAAATCCTCCTAAGCCCGCCGTACTTTATATTTGACATCCATTGATTAGGTCATACAAGCCCACATGAAGGGAAAAATCAAAGATAGACTTGATCCAAAACTTTTATGGCCCTAAAAAGTTTTTAATGATCAATGCTCATTCAACACTGTTTTCAGTGATGTGGTTCAATTGAGATTTGGATATACCTCATTTATGTTCTCATACTATATAATGATCTGCAAAATTATGTGGACAGCATGGATGAAACACATACATCATGGTGGGGCCCACAAAGCACTGACCACCAGCCATTGGTGGGTTGCAGGGGAGAACAGCCAATCCGTTTCCAGAGATTTCACTGGCTATTGAGCAGAAGATACACCAGCCATAGTGAATCCGCTTCCAAAATAAAGCATGCCCAGTGCTCAAGTGAGCCCACCACAAGAAATAGTGTTACTGACATGCAAGTCACGGTCTTTCATCTGAAAGTGAAAGTCATTATTTCTTTCATCTGAAAGCTATTATTGATTTCTAGACAATTATGTGCCATTTCTTCATGAAACATGTGTCTTATCTCTTCTATTGTCTTTTTAGGCAATTATTAATTTGTAGTCAATTACGTACCATCTCTTCCCTACTATTGTGCCATCTCTTCATGTAACATGTGTCTTGTCTCTTCGTTTGTCTTTTTAGGCAATTATTAATTTGTAAACAAGTACGTTCCATCTCTTCCCTACTCTCAAGAGGGATTAGTACAGGCACCAGGGTAAAGATCGTGTTCACGTTTGGAACGTGAAAAGTGTCTGATTTCAATAGACAAGGGAAACAGATTCGCTACTCCCCTTGCCACCAGCCAATGGTTGGTGGTTGGTGTGCTACTTAGGCCTCACCATGATGTATGTGTCTCATCCATGCCGTCCATCTAATTTTCTAGATCATCTTATGGCATAAGACCATAAACGAGGTATATCCAAATCTCAAGTGAACCACATTATAGGAAACAGTGTTGAATGAACGTTGATCAATAAAAACTTTTCGGGGTAATAAAAGTTTTGGATTAAGATGATCTTTGTTTTTTTCCATCAACTAGGTCTGTATGGCCTAATCAACATATTGAATGTCAAATAAACAGTACAGTTGGCCTTAGGAAGATTTTAACCGTGGATATCTAACATTATTATTTTCCTGTTGTATGGTCCACCTGAGATTTATATATGTCTCAAATGAATGAACGGAATGGATTAAACACATACATCATAGTAGGCCCACAGAGCACCGACAGTGGCTGGTGGCAGGTGGCCAATCCGTTTCCATGGATATGCAGGACCAGGACCCGTACAGTAAGGGACGCGGATTTCCTGCGAAAGCCTTTCGCAGGAAGTTCCTGCGCAAGGATGCTGGCTGGGACCCACTGAGATGTTTGTTTAAAATCCACCCAATCTATATGTTTTGAGAGCTCATTTTAGGAAGTGAGACCAAACAATAGGTGTATATAACACTCATGTGGGCCACATGAGAGGAAACATTGAGTATTCAGTGAGAACCATTGAATCATTCTTTTGGCTATAAAAGTTCTATATCAAATTATTATTTTTGTGTTTTCACTTCATTCCATTCGGAATGACATTATAAACGGTTTGGATAGCGTATAAACATTAAGATGGAGTCCAGGAAGGTTTCAACGGTGGGAATTTCTTTCCCCAATTTTCCCTCTGGCGTGACCCACTTAGGTTTTGTATCCACTTAATTTTTTGACCCAGGTCTTAAAATGAGCTCTCAAAACCGATGGACAAAATGAATTTCTATCATACATTGCAGTGGGCCCCACCAGCATCCTTGCGCAGGAACTTAAGGCAAAAGCCTTTCGCAGGAAATCCGAGTCTAACAGTAAGTGTGTGCGGTCACTTTTAGCCAATTGAGACTGGAATTTACAGCTGGCCTTACCATGCGTGGTCACGAGGAACGTGTACCAGAAGTGGATTGCATGCTGAGTAACTGAGTGTGCTCAACTTGATTTATTTATTTTATCCACTCCATCCATCCATTTTATCGCATAATTTTAGAGCTTTAGCCTAAAAATGAAGCATATCCAAAGCTTAAGTGGACCACACCTCAGGAAATAAGTATGCATTGAACATTCACTCTTGAAAATATCTTGATGTACATAAAAGTTTTAAATAATTTAATATTTGTTTTTTTTTTAAATTTCCATTCATCCATATCTGCGTGAGATAATGAACACGACTAAGTGATAAACATCAGTGTGTGGGCCATAAGAATCTTTCAACCCTGGAAATCATTATCCCCGCATAAGCATGACCGGCAAGGACGGTGATAATAATAGGGTAAGAATGTGTGGTCATTCTCAGCCAATTAGGACGGGAGTTTACAGCTGGCATGATTGTACGTTGTCACGATTCAGGTATTAATGATAAACTCATCCCGAATCAGGTATTCTGGAAGCAGATAGCTAATGAGCAACTCATATTAAGTCAGGTATTCTGGAAGCAGATTGCTAATGAGCTAACTCATACTAAGGCCCCGTTTGTAAAATCTGAAGTATAAAGCCCGAATCTGAAATATGAAGCCTGAATCTGGAATATGAAGTTGAAAAACTTATTTGGCAATTATGGCTGAGGTCTGAATATTAAGTACTGAATTTGAGGGTTCGAGTCCTTGCTTTAGTGGTAGACTTTGAGGAGTTTCAACACGAGGTCTTGGGTTCGATACCCATAGGTGGTGAAATCCCACTACGGCGTGTGTGGGTGTGTTGGGTGGGTGCGTGTGTAAAAATAAAATAAAAAAGCATTGAATTTGAAACAATTTGTTTGTTAACAAACATCTAAAATATCTAAAATATGTTAATTTGACACATTTGCCCCTATCTATCTCCTGTATGGAAATGCTTTACATTATAAAGAAATTATTTTTTATTAAATAAAAATAAAATTATTCTATTTAATTCAAATCAGCTATAAAGTACTTAATAGAAAATTAAAATATCATTATTCATAAAAACATATAAAAACAATTAATGATTTACATGTATAAGTATGGCGGCAATTTCTTCTCACATATTGGATATAATAATTTGTTCCATGCTTGTTTGGTCAAGCTTGCCCTGACCTACCACCCTTATGTGCTTCTTCAAGACAATAATCAATAAATCTTTTTTGCTTTTTCACTTCATCTGGGCATGTATGACCTAATCAACATATTGGATGTCAAATACACACTACAGTGGGCCCTAGGAGGATTCTAATAGTGGATATCCGATCACTATTGTTTTCCTGTGGTGTGGTCAACTAGAGATTTATATCCCTCTTATTTTTTAGACAGAGACAAAATGATACGTAAAAATGGATGAGCGGAATGGATGAAACACATACATCATCGGGGCCACAGAGAACCGACAACCACCCATCGGGGTCACAGATTTATATTCCTCTCATTTTTTGGATCAAGCCATAACATGATATTTAAAAATGGATGAAAGGAATAGATGAAACCAATACATCATGGTGGGTCCCACAGAGCACTGACCGCCAGCCACGGAACTGGCAGTAGAGGGAGTAGCCAATCTGTTTTTGACGCTCCTCGAGGTCAGGTTGTACGAACGGTTCAAAGAGATCAAAGTTACATGGGCCCTACAATAATGTATTTATTATATCCACACCGTTCATCAAATTTTTTAGATCATTTTAGAGTATTATCCAAAAAATGAATCATATCCAAAACTCAAATGGACCACACCAAAAATAGCAGTAGGATAATGATTTTCACCGTTAAAAAATTCGCAGGGCCCACTATAACGTCTATTTTCCATCTAATTTATTCATAAGGTCAAAAATATCTAGATGAGGAGGCAAAACAAATTTCATATTGATCTGAAACTTCTGTGACCCTAAAAGGGTTTCAATGGTAGACGTTCATTCCCCCACTGCTATTTGCAGTGTGGTCCAGTTTATCTTTAAATCTGTCTTATTTTTCGGCTCAAGCCTTACGATGAGCTCGCAAAATGGATGGACGGTTTGGATATGACAAATACGCCATGATGGGAACTACAGAACCTGCTAACGTCAATACCATCCAATCTGCTTCCCAATCCATCCCAGCCCATTCGCTTCGAACGCGGATTGCGTCCTACCCCCGCCCAATGGATGACCGTCCGGGCAGGGCTCTGTGGGGTCCACTATGATGTAAGTATTTTATTTACGTCGTTCATCGTTTTTCTCATATTATTTTAATATATGATACGAAAGATGAAGCAGGTCCACAGCTTCAGTGAACCACACCAAAGGATGCTACAGTGATAATGACATCCACTGTTGAAACCTTTCTAAGAGCCATTGTGATGTTTTTTTTACCATCCAACCTATTCATTAGGTCATGTAGATGTGGATGAAGTGAAAACACAAATATCATCTTGATCCGAAACTTTTCCAACTCCCAAGAAGTTTTTAACGGTGGACGTTCAATCCTCACCTTATGGTCCAATTAATCCTTGGACATGCTTCTTTTACTAGCTCACACCTTAAATGATTTCAAAAAGTTGATGGACGGTGTGGATCAAACACATAAATCATTGTGGGACATAAATAAGTTTCACAGGTTAAAGGTTGATTTTGTATTGCGCAAACAATTTAAAAGAAAAATTGTCGTAGTAACTTGAAAAGGGGTAATTTTGAAAGCAAAAATTTTTGTTTAATGAAAAATTATGGAGCGCATTATGCGTTCGCCATTAAGCCAAACTCCTATTACGAAAAGAATTCGGTGAAAAACCACTTAGCGCTTTCCTTCTTCCGCGTTAACAATGCATTAACAAACACTAAACACGGAACATTTTCCCAATTCCGCGTTAAGTGCAAAAATTCAGCGTTAACAAACACGCCTAAGTCAGGTATTCTGGAAGCAGATTGCTAATGAGCAACTCAGTATGAGTAGTAATCTTTGTGAGGCCTACCATGATTTATTTATTTTATCATCTCATATCAACTAATTTTACTAGATCATTTTAGGACTTTAGCTTTTAAAAAAATAAATATATCCAAAGCCCAAGTGAATCACACCATAAGAAATAGTGTGAATTGATCGTCCACTATTAAAAATTTCTTAGGTGTTACAAAAGTTCTAGATCAATTTGATATTTGTCTTTTTACTTGTATATATGTAGTGTAGTGTGACCAGGCTGGATGATAAATAAACATCACTCTGGGCCTTAGGAAGGTTTTCATGATGGAAATCACGGTACACAATCTAGCTTTTAACGTGTGGAAGAGTAAGGATCCCACTACCTTGTGAGTGTGTGGTGGTGTGTGTGCGCAAAAATAAAAATCGTAGTACACAATTTAACTTTTATCGTGTGGAGCTTCTCTGGCCCACCACAGTTTGTGTTAGATCCATACTACCTATCAATTATTTTCAGACCATTTCAAAGCATGAGTCTAAAAATGAGGTACATCCAATAGTAAACCTCATGGTGCACCCTTGAAGATTTCAAGAGTAATAATTCAATCCCCGCTACTTTATGTGGTGTGGTCGACTAGAGCTTTGGATGTGCCACATTTTTGGGCTCTTGCTCTAGAATGATCTAGAAAAATTAATGAATGGTGTGGATCTGTAACGCCTCGACTTTTCAGGACCCGAGTATATGATCATTTTCCTAAAACCCCGAATGTTAACCTTAAAGGATGGTGAAATTCAAGTGTACATTTTTTTTTCTTCATTCAGAGTAAGCAGATGAGCGTAGAGTGGACAAATCAGCATAAAGGAAAATTTCATTTATATTTGGAATATACAAGAATCTGCTTATAATGACTTATACAAACAAATGTCTCAAACTTACGATTACAAGTGAAATGATGTTACATGTAAATAAAGAAAAATATAACAAATCTAGGACTGTAAACTGTTGAGACTCAAATATTGCATAATTTTCCCCATTTATATCTTGGTTTTATGAACATGAATCCGCTTAATATTCTATTTTACTCATGTATGTGTTGCAAGGTGAATTTAAGTGTTTGGATTGAAAAATGGTGTTAAAAGCATGATTTTGATGCTCAAGAATTACCAAAGCAAGGGATTGATCTTATGAGACCAAGATTGAAGAATTCACATGCCAAAGATCTAAGAAAACCAAGTGAAGAATGAAGAGAATCGAAGATTTGAAGTGAAGAATCCTGAAATCGTCCTGAAAAAGTGTATTCTGAAGCTGTGAAGTTTATTTTGGGAAACTGCGCAGCAGGAAGACTGTTTTAAACGAACTATGCAGCGAGAAGTCTATTTTGGGAAAATATGTATATTTGATGCGGTTTCTAGGGTTTTTCAAATTTGTACGAAAATTGGAGGTCCCTACTTATAAATAGGGCTTCCTAGGGCATTCTAAAACATTATTCAAGGCATTCAAGAGCAAGGTTTAGGGTTTTTAAGAGTTTTTAGTTTTATTAAAGTTTATAAGTTGTTTTGTTTAGATTTTTCTATTTGCATTTTCTTTCTTTATTTCTTGTTGCTTTTTATTTCTGCAATTTAATTATGTTTTTCTAAGTTCCTTCTATCCCAAGCTAGAAGGGAAGCACATGGGTTTAATGTTTCTTTAAGATTATGATGATTGATTGTTTTAATGATGAGAAAATGGTGTATGCATGTTATCTATTATTTAGGTTTTGTTTTTTTATCCTCTTGTGAGATCCATATGTTTCCATCATATGAGATCCACATTGATGGATAGGCTTACCCTAGATCAATCAGATTTCTAGATAGGAGAGGTTCTCAACCTGTTATATTTCTTTGTTATTCATTATCCTATAGATATTGAATACTTAAAATCACTGACGCTTGAGAATATATGTCAATGGTGCAAATCCATGATTTTCTAATTTTTTATATCATTTATTAAAATATTTAAACTGTTTTATTTCCGACTAGGCTGACCATAGTGATCAGATCCTAGTTGTGTTATCCAAGTCATCATGATTTTGGAACATTACCTATGTGTGGAACTTTGAAGCTTGGGTGTTATTTTATTCAATTGAATTACATCCATTCAAAAATCCCAAAATCAAATCACCAGTTTAGTTTTTTATTACTTAGTTTTATTTTGCATTTGATTTTTTCCTTCTTACAATTCATCTCCCTGTGGGATCGACCCCGTATTCACGGGATACTACTTACGAACCTCTGCACTTGGAGGCAAGCAAACAAGTTTTTGGCGCCGTTGCCGGGGAGAGATTAAAGAGATCAGATCTGTGCAAGATAGCTAAGGTAAGTTTTTTTTTCCTAAGGTAAGTTCTCTTCTAAACCCTCCAAATTTTCTGTAGATTTTATTTTATTTTTTCTTTGAAAATAAATTCAGTTGGGTCTTTCAAGCACTAACTGTGACATAAGGTTGCCCTGCTTGGGATTTCATCACCCAAGTGCTATGGTTGTCCTACAGTTGCTGTTTGATCATAAAGATCATCCCCTGAATCTATTTTCCAGATTAGCATAGTTTAATTTCTGCATTAGTTTTACTTTTATTTTATTTATTTATTTATTTTTTTGCTTTGTGGACTGAACCCTCATGGTCGGCCTTGCCGCCTGGGTTGTTGATTTATGTTTTTTGCTTTGTGGACTGAACCCTCATGGTCGGCCTTGCCGCCTGGGTTGTTGATTTTTTTTTTTTGCTTTGTGGACTGAACCCTCATGGTCGGCCCTGCCGCCTGGGTTGTTGATTTAAGTTTTTATTTTTATTTTAAGTATCATACTTGCTAGTTTATTTAGTGGTATTTGTTGTGTGGTGTGGATGGTTTATGTCCCGTTGGAGTAGGGATCAAAACAATCGACTCTCTCTGAAGGGGGACTAGTTCCAGGCCTTATTCATTCACTTAGAAGAGGCACTCAACATCACTTGGATTCCATGGCAGACCCAGTTGATAATCCAAATCTGCCAGATCCAACTATAAATCAAAATAGAGAAAATCAATTTAATCCTCCTCTTGAGGATGAAAATGAAGTTCATAGGAATGTGTTAAACCAACCACGGACTTTACGTGAACATTTACACCCTGAGAGATCAACTTTACCATCTTGCATAGTGTTCCCTGCTCACACAGGGAACATTGATTTTAAACCAGGTGTAATTCAATTGATTCCTAAATTTCATGGCTTGGATTCTGAAAGCCCCTACTTGCACCTCAAGGACTTTGAGGAAGTAATTGCAACATTACAAGTAAACAATGGCAATAGGGATATACTTAAGCTTAGGCTATTCTCATTTTCTCTAAAGGATCGGGCCAAAGCATGGCTCAACTCTCTAAGACCTAATACCATCACTTCATGGCAAGCCTTAAGTAGAGAGTTTTTGAAAAAGTTCTTTCCCGAGCACAAAACAAATGCACTAAAACAAGAAATCATGTCATTCTCCCAAAAGGGGAATGAACTGTTTTTTCAAGCTTGGGAGCGCTTCAAAGACCTTCTAATTACTTGTCCACATCATGGTTATGAACCATGGCACGTGATTGATGCTTTCCGAAAGGGGCTCACCATGGATACCCGTCAGTTCATAGAGATGATGTGTGGTGGAACCTTTCTTGACAAAGATCATAATGAGGCTTGGGATTTTCTAGATATGTTAGCAGAGAATACGCAGACATGGGATGTCTCTGCTAAATCAGACCAAACTAGACCCGTTCTTAGAGAAAAAGCGGGGATGTATGTCCTAAGAGAGGAAGACGACCTTAATGCAAAATTCGCTGCATTGGCTAGAAAGGTCGAAGCCTTGGAAATTAGGAAGGTTGATATGGTTAAAGCAAACACTTCCTTAGGTAATTTTTGTAGCATTTGTGGTGGTATAGATCATGACACAAAGGATTGTCCAATGATCTCAGTTGTACAAAATATCACGCATGAGCATGATCAAGCAAATGCTATAAATAACTACCAAAGGTCAGTTATGCAACCAATGGGAAACACGTATAATCCAAATTGGCGTAACCATCCTAATCTTAGTTGGAGGAATGGACCACAAATTAATGCGCCCAATGCACCTCAAATGCCTCCACAAAACAACTTCTTTGGGGCACCTAACAATGCACCATATGTGCCCCCGCCAAAGCGATCATCTGTGGAGGATGCATTGACCGCATTCATGAACTCTCAAGCTCAAATGAATCAGTCTCTAATCCAATCAAATCAGGAATTAAAGACAGCTGTGGCTAGGATTGAGACTCAACTAAATGCTAGGGAAAAAGGCACCCTTCCTTCTCAACCTGTGCCAAACCCTAGAAATACACATTTCATTGGAGACTCAAATCCAAATGAGTTACATCATGAACAAGCTAAGGCCATCATTACCTTGAGAAGTGGAAAAGAAGTCGATAACAAGATAATGCAACCGGTAGAAATACCGGAGGATGAGCCACTGTCTCAAGAAAATGATGAACCAACTATAGTTCAAAAGCCGCAACAACAAAAGGATAAAGAGACTAAGTCATATGAGCCTCCAGTTCCATTCCCATCTAGACTTCGGAATCCAACTGTCCCCATGAAATATCAAGAGGTGTTGGATGTGCTCCAAAAGGTTACTGTCAATATTCCTCTACTTGATGCCATTAGACAAATTCCATCATATGCTAAATATCTCAAGGACTTGTGCACTGTAAAGAGGAAATTAAATGTGCACAAAAAGGCCTTCCTTACTGAGAAAGTGAGCGCTATCATTCAACAAAGGGTTGTACCCAAATACAAAGACCCGGGAAGTCCCACTATTCCTTGTATTATTGGGAATTTCAAATTGAGCATGCTTTGCTAGATTTGGGTGCAAGTGTCAACTTAGTACCTTATTCGGTTTACAAACAAATGGGGTTAGGCGAGCTTAAACCAACCACGATTACACTCCAACTCGCTGACCGCTCCATTAAGGTACCAAGGGGAATTTTAGAGGACGTGTTAGTCCAAGTGGAGAAATTCTACTTCCCCGTGGATTTTATTGTACTAGACACTGAACCATGTGTAAATGCTAGCGCTCAAGTTCCCATCATTTTAGGCCGCCCATTCCTAGCAACTTCAAATGCAATCATAAATTGCAGGAATGGAATGATGAACTTGTCTTTTGGTAACATGACTCTAGAGCTAAATATTTTCAATCTATGTAAGCAGCCCATTAATAATAATGATATCCATGAGCTGAATTTCATGGACTGCTTGACAGAAGAAGAGGAATTGGAACCTAGTCTGACTGAGGAATTGATTCAAGTCTTTGGGGACTTGAAAAATTCTGATTTAGAAAAAGTGCTTGCTGAAATTTGTGATGATAATGAGAGCACTACCACTCAGGACATTGGTATGTACCAATGGAGACCGCGCACTCAAATCCTATCTATAGAGGACTCGCGACCTCTACCATCACCAACCAATGTTCCAAAGTTTGATTTAAAACCACTACCAAATGAGCTTAAGTATGTATACTTAGGTGAAAATAAAACTTATCCTGTGGTGATCTCTTCATTTTTAGACAAGGATCAAGAGATTAAATTGTTGAATGTTCTAAGGGACCACAAAGGAGCCTTGGGTTGGGCCATTTCTGACATCAAGGGTATAAGCCCTTCCATATGCACCCATCGGATACACCTCGATGAGGACGCCAAACCAATTAGACAACCTCAAAGGCGTCTCAATCCAAACATGATGGAAGTTGTAAAAAATGAGGTGATCAAATTATTGGATGTGGGAATCATCTACCCAATATCCGATAGTGTTTGGGTGAGTCCAACTCAAGTAGTCCCAAAGAAATCCGGAATAACTATTGTGCAGAATTCTAATAATGAACTCATACCAACACGTGTCACCACTGGTTGGCGTGTTTGCATTGACTATAGAAAATTGAACCAGGTCACAAAGAAGGATCATTTCCCTCTACCATTCATTGATCAAGTTTTAGAGAGGGTAGCAGGTCACTCTTTCTATAGTTTTCTTGATGGATATTCCGGATATAACCAAATAGAGATAGCCCTGGAAGACCAAGAGAAAACCACGTTCACTTGTCCATTTGGCACATTTGCTTTCAAACGGATGCCATTTGGATTGTGTAATGCTCCAGCAACTTTCCAACGGTGTATGTTAAGTATTTTTTCAAATATGGTTGGGAAGTTTCTTGAGGTTTTCATGGACGACTTCTCTGTATTTGGGAGTAGTTTTGAGGAATGCCTCAACAATTTATCTCTTGTCTTGTCTAGGTGTGAAGAGAAACACCTTGTCTTAAATTGGGAGAAATGTCATTTCATGGTTCAAAAGGGAATTGTTTTGGGCCATGTTATCTCCAAAAATGGAATCGAGGTAGATCGCTCAAAACTCGACATTATAGCTAATCTACCTATCCCCCGAACTGTTAGAGATATTAGATCACTTATAGGGCATGCTGGTTTTTATAGAAGATTCATCAAGGACTTTAGTGTCATTACTAGACCCTTGACTAATCTTCTTCAAAAGGATGTTCCATTTAAGTGGACAGATGAGTGTGCAAATGCCTTTAATAAAATTAAATCATCTCTTACCACTGCACCTATCATGCGTCCACCAGATTGGACACTTCCTTTTGAACTAATGTGCGATGCAAGTGACTATGCCATAGGGGCTGCTTTGGGCCAAAGGAAAGATAAACGGCCCTACGTTATTCACTATGCGAGTAGAACTCTAAACTCGGCCCAAGTGAACTACTCAACAACTGAAAAAGAGTTACTTGCAGTAGTTTTTGCTTTGGATAAGTTTAGGTCCTACTTGCTGGGATCTAAAGTGGTCATTTTCACGGACCACTCGGCTTTGAAATATTTGTTGTCTAAGAAGGATGCAAAGCCGAGACTTTTGAGATGGATCCTCCTACTCCAAGAATTTGACTTAGAGATAAAAGATAAGAAAGGAGTAGAAAACGTAGTGGCCGATCACCTTTCCAGATTGGTGTTAAATGATTCCACTGAGGAGATGCATATCCAGGACAATTTTCCTGATGAACAATTATTTGCGATCTCCAAATTGCCTTGGTATGCGGATATAGTGAACTATCTTGTAACAGGAAAAATGCCATATCATTGGAAGTCACAAGATAGGAAGCGTTTTGAAACCGAGGTTAGGAACTTCTTCTGGGATGACCCGTATTTATATAAATATGGGACTGATCAAATTTTTAGACGTTGTGTCCCAGAGGATGAAATTCAGAGTGTTATTTCTTTTTGCCACATGGAAGCATGTGGTGGCCATTTTTCTGCTAAGAAAACCACTGCAAAAATCCTGCAGTGTGGTTTTTACTGGCCTACCATGTTTAAAGACACCCATGCTTTCTGTGTTGCTTGTGATAGATGTCAAAGGTTGGGAAGAGTGTCCCGGCGCAACATGATGCCTTTATCCCCAATTTTGCCATTGGAGATTTTTGATTGTTGGGGTATTGATTTTATGGGCCCATTTCCATCTTCTTTTGGATTTCTTTATATATTGGTTGGTGTGGACTATGTTTCAAAGTGGATTGAGGCAGTTCCAAGTAGGACCAATGACAACAAAGTGGTCATACGATTCCTCAAGGAAAATATTTTTTCTAGATTTGGAACTCCAAAGGCCATCATTAGTGATGGTGGGTCTCACTTTTGCAATAGGACATTTGAGGCTTTGATGAAGAAATATGGCATCAAGCATAAAGTGAGTACCCCATACCACCCACAAACGAGTGGGCAAGCTGAGATTTCTAATCGGGAAATCAAACACATTTTAGAGAAAACTATAAGGCCAGATAGGAAGGATTGGTCCCTCAGACTATCCGACGCTTTATGGGCTTATAGGACTGCTTATAAGACCCCGATTGGAATGTCTCCATACAGATTGGTGTATGGGAAGGCTTGCCACTTGCCTGTGGAATTGGAACATAGAGCCTACTGGGCAATAAAGAAATTAAACTTTGATATGGATCAAGCAAGTGGACAAAGGAAATTAGAGTTGAATGAATTAGAGGAGCTGAGGAGAGACTCCTATGAAAATTCTAAAATCTACAAAGAGAGGACCAAAGCTTTTCATGACAAAAATATTCTGAGGAAGAATTTTGAACCTCAGCAAAAGGTCCTATTGTACAATTCCCGTCTCCAGTTTTTTCCGGGAAAGTTAAGATCAAGATGGACAGGCCCTTTCATTGTGAAGAATGTTTATACTCATGGGGCTGTTGAAATTGAGAATCCACGTAATGGCAATGTGTACAAGGTTAATGGGCAGAGATTGAAGCCTTATGTGGAAAACTTTCATTTGGGAGAGGAGTCCTTCCCTCTTCATGAGCCAGAATATTCAGATTGATGCTCCTAGTCTGATGGAGCATTTGTGTAGAATTTGTATCATATTCATTTTTTTAGTGTCACCTAGCAGGTGAGTTTTTCATGGCAGGTACTATCCACCATTTCTTTTATTTTTATTGTTCTCTGCATTATATTATCATTACATTGGGGACAATGTAGATTTTAGGTTGGGGGGTATGGATAGTCATCCATGTGATTTTTTTTTTTTTTTTATTTTTATTATTATTATTATTATTATTATTTTTGTTTCAATTTATTTTATTATTTTTAGGTTTAATTTTATTTTTTTAGGTTTATGGAAAAAAAAATTCAACATTTTCAAAATAATATTTTTATATGAACATGATATTGTGTGAATTCCAAAGGCAAAGTTAATATTTATTCTAGGTTGATAGTAGTCAGAATTCTGATAACTGAAAATTATAAACTTGAGTTCAATTATCTAATCACTAGTTTAAAGTGAGTTGTAATTTGATGTACTGAATTCACAATACACCCTAGCTAACTAAGTGAGGAATATGATATGTGAACTAGAATAACAACTTTTGATTCAAACAAGGTTGAATAAACTAGTATCATTGATATATGCTTAAAAGATAGAATATTGAAGAAGAAGAAAAAAAAAAAAAAAAAGAGTGATGAAAAAAGAAAATTTTATTATAGAGCATGAATGCAATGACCATAACAATCGTGTCAGTAATCCGGAGTAAGGATACCTAAGTATCCATTACTGTTACCATTACAAGTACGATACCTTAGGTTATGAAGCAAACCCGGTGGGAATCTTCATCTAAGGGTGGTCTATAATAATGAGGATATGATGATAAAAGAAGAAATGACATGAAAAAAATGAAAAAAATGAGATAACTAGAGATTTCATACTCTTGGAATGATTGAAAGGAGTTAGGATAGAGAACATACATATTTTTCAAAGTTAGACTAGTGTCACGAGCACCTAAGGATATTGGATCGTAACTATTCTAAATTTTGATTAGGTCTCTGAACTCAAGGATGTAATGGATTAGAAATTGAGATTCTAACTAACTTCAGACTTAGGGTAAGTATTGTTTTGTTTTGGAATTCATATGATGAATGGAGGCATAATTGTATAAATTTTTGAGTGTTAAGATATTTTTCATGTTTTCAATGTTTGTGGGTAACATTTCTGAAAACCCTCACGAGACTATAACTCGTCCACTAGGGGAAACCTAGGGGTTTAAAGGCTTGCTGCATATGCTAAATGCAATCGAGATTACCTGCGAAAGTGGTGTAGTTAGAATTTTTTATTATTATTATTATTATTTTTTTTTTTTCGTTTTAATTTTGTTTCTAAAATTAGTTTTTTTTAATTATTATTATTATTATTATTATTTTTTCGCTTATTTTGCTTGGGACTAGCAAAATGCTGGTTGGGGGGTGTGTTGAGACTCAAATATTGCATAATTTTCCCCATTTATATCTTGGTTTTATGAACATGAATCCGCTTAATATTCTATTTTACTCATGTATGTGTTGCAAGGTGAATTTAAGTGTTTGGATTGAAAAATGGTGTTAAAAGCATGATTTTGATGCTCAAGAATTACCAAAGCAAGGGATTGATCTTAGGAGACCAAGATTGAAGAATTCACATGCCAAAGATCTAAGAAAACCAAGTGAAGAATGAAGAGAATCGAAGATTTGAAGTGAAGAATCCTGAAATCGTCCTGAAAAAGTGTATTCTGAAGCTGTGAAGTTTATTTTGGGAAACTGCGCAGCAGGAAGACTGTTTTAAACGAACTATGCAGCGAGAAGTCTATTTTGGGAAAATATGTATATTTGATGCGGTTTCTAGGGTTTTTCAAATTTGTACGAAAATTGGAGGTCCCTACTTATAAATAGGGCTTCCTAGGGCATTCTAAAACATTATTCAAGGCATTCAAGAGCAAGGTTTAGGGTTTTTTAAGAGTTTTTAGTTTTATTAAAGTTTTATAAGTTGTTTTGTTTAGATTTTTCTATTTGCATTTTTCTTTCTTTATTTCTTGTTGCTTTTTATTTCTGCAATTTAATTATGTTTTTCTAAGTTCCTTCTATCCCAAGCTAGAAGGGAAGCACATGGGTTTAATGTTTCTTTAAGATTATGATGATTGATTGTTTTAATGATGAGAAATATGGTGTATGCATGTTATCTATTATTTAGGTTTTGTTTTTTTATCCTCTTGTGAGATCCATATGTTTCCATCATATGAGATCCACATTGATGGATAGGCTTACCCTAGATCAATCAGATTTTCTAGATAGGAGAGGTTCTCAACCTGTTATATTTCTTTGTTATTCATTATCCTATAGATATTGAATACTTAAAATCACTGACGCTTGAGAATATATGTCAATGGTGCAAATCCATGATTTTCTAATTTTTTATATCATTTATTAAAATATTTAAACTGTTTTATTTCCGACTAGGCTGACCATAGTGATCAGATCCTAGTTGTGTTATCCAAGTTATCATGATTTTGGAACATTACCTATGTGTGGAACTTTGAAGCTTGGGTGTTATTTTATTCAATTGAATTACATCCATTCAAAAATTCCAAAATCAAATCACCAGTTTAGTTTTTTATTACTTAGTTTTATTTTGCATTTGATTTTTTCCTTCTTACAATTCATCTCCCTGTGGGATCGACCCCGTATTCACGGGATACTACTTACGAACCTCTGCACTTGGAGGCAAGCAAACATAAACCATGTAGCAACTCTTGACAATACAATCATGCATCTTTAACAGTGATACTCTGATCCTTATCAGTCTGAACCTGAAACTCAATTAAGCCACCTGTGCTACCTGTATGGTTATATATTTGATGGATGAGTGGCCAACTCAGTGTAAATTTCCCTCAAGATTACACACTGTCGCATTAGGTAAGCATAGTTATAAAACAAAGCATACAAAATAATACATAATGCAGGTCTTATTAGAAGCATGCATGCGTGAATGCAATCATCGCCCCGGGGATGCTCATCTATGCGGACAGTGGGCTCCTCACCCATGTAATCATCAACCTGAAAAAATCATCTAGTTGGACAAATACGTACATCATGTACGATAGCAATAGATGTTGGTCTGTGCAATGTATGCATGATTAGCCAAACCATTATTAGTTCAGTTACAATCAGCTAATTTAAATAAGCTCAAGGTCACTACGGAGGCTCGTCACCAGCGTAGGCTGACAACTCGGACATATGTCTCATATCACCATCCCCGACTCATGAGACTACCATCTTAGAATGTTTAATGGAAACCCGTCAACTAGTGGCCACTATATTACAGTATATGAGGCTTACCATCACATGGTTGCATAGTATAAAACATCAAACCCATATAGGAAAAATACCAAAACAAAGCCACATAGGGCCAATATCAAAACAAGCTACATATGGCAATATCAAAATAAGTCAGATAGGGTAAGTATCAAAACCATACGATAAAAGACCATCCTCGAAAATCACTTAGAAACAACAACTCTGGATGGTAGGTCCACATCAATGATCCATCTAGACCACCACTCAATAACCACTAGATCGAAGGTCCATTGTAATCACCATCAATCGAGTTACATCCCAAGTATGGGTGTACATTTATAAGTGGGGTTTTTCCACTAATGTACCAGTTTAAATCTCAGAAGCAAACCACATGTAATCCAATAGCATGAATTAAATATACAAGATAAACATTAAGCATGTGATCTAGCAACTCAATTCCAACAATTAACACATGTGGTTATAGAATGGAGATATCATTTATAAATTAAAATAAAACTATAACTTAAGCTAATGGGAAAATGAAAAGCTCAAGGGGAAGAATCATCACCTTATGTTTTGAACCGTCTACGTCATCGCTAGGAGGTACGTGCGCTCTTAGGGTTGAATGCTACCATGAGTTATGAAATTGTACAATTAGATTAAAGTTCTATGCACTAATTAGGGTTGAGATCATGGTCTAGGCCAGGGTTTGAATTAATTATTCTTAGGGTTTGATGTATAATTAGGGTTTCATCCTTGAGTTTAGTCCTAAACTTAGATTTTAAGATTTGAATCCTGAATTATTATTATTGTTATTGTTATTATTATTATTATTATTATTATTATTATTATTATTATCGTTACTGTACAATGGATCAATTAATATTCAAAATGGGAGTATTAATCAATCAATATTAACAATGACACAAGTTCATATTTAAATACACCAACATTATCTAATATTCCTATAATGACTAATAATCTATTAGATAATACAAGTAATAATACTAAAATTCTTACTAACAGTAATATGATAAGGTCTAATACTAACAATCATATTAACGAGAATTTTACTAATCTCATAATGGAAATGATAATAACAATAGCTATCATTAATCAATCTAGCCATGATAATAGGTATTATGATCTACCATTTAGAATAATATTTACGAGAGTTAAATAAAATACCTTTATTTTGATAATTACAACCTTGTTTTTAATGCTGGTTTCAGCGTAAATACTCTACTAATGTCCAATCATATATAATATTAAAAACCCCCATAATAAGAGTGATAACAATGATATTAACGCATCAGAACAAGTCTAGCTTAGGAAAAAGAGATATTGACTCACTTATGTTGATTCGGTAGCTCAACTCAACCTCAACAAGGCCTGAACTAGGCCCAAACATAGCCCGACATTAGCAAAGCCCTGACCAGGCCCAAGCATGCCCCAGCCCATCTAGATTCAGTCCCAACCGAGTTGGCTCGGTTTCAGCCGAGTTGACTCGGCTCAACTCTTCTTCTCTACCTCTTTCTTCTCTTTCCTTCCTTCTCCCTTTTCTTCCTTCTTCCCCTGCTACTGGAAAACTCCAGCGAGAAGACTGACTGGTTCGAGCTGTGACTCAAACCGAGTCGAGTCCAGTTGACTCGGCAGCAACCAAACCCGACTCAACTCCTATCCTATCTTCTTCTTTCTTTCTTCTCCCATTTTCTACCTTCTTTTACATGTGTTGGCTTCTTAACATGGCCCGAAACAGACTCGACTCGGACCAGCACACCACCAGGGTCCCTGGCCTAACCGGGACCCAACTCAGGCCGAACTCGGCCTGGTCGAGTTGGTGCAACACGCACCACCTCCCTATTCTCTCTCCCTTTCTTCTGAAATGACCAACAAATCCGGAACTCCATCTGGACCCCAAACGCAAGTCAGATCGTTCACCTGAGTCAGCCAACGAGTCAAAGGCTTGGTTCGAGCTGAAATGAGTTAGTAGCGGCGCGATTGCCCTAACTCGACTCAGCTCACTCTCTCTCAACATCTTCTTCATTTTCTGCTTCTCTGGATTCTCAGCAGATCCCAAGGCTCAACCCGATTTCGCCCCGACTTGAGTTGGCAGCGAGTCGCGGTGCAGTGCATCCCAGCTCGAGCCGAACCCCCCACTTATCCCCATTCTTTCCTCTCCTTCCACCCACCTCCAATCTGAGGTTGAACCGGCTTGGAATCGCAGCAACTCGGTGAGCCGAAACGGTGGTCGTGCATGGAGTTTCGGCGAGGAGATGGCTGGCCATTAATGGCAGATTCCACTACTGAGCACGTTCCTTCTAAACGAGCGTGCTGGAGGGTCTGAATCATTGTTGTGAAGCTTATGGATGCCTTCGAAGCTCCATGAATGTTTAGGTGGTGGTTTTGAAGGAAGAAGAAAATGGTTGTTTTCTCCTTCCGGTCACAAGGAATGGTGAGGAACCCTAATACGCTCGATCTGTAGCTATGTATGGGGTCTCTCTAACTATCCTAAACCGTAGGATCCGAAATGGGTGGCTCGGATGGTGTTGTCCTTGCAACAGCTCCAAATACTGCCAGTAATATGAAACTGGTCATGGTTTTTCTTCACCGCAGGTAGAAAACTCTAAGGCAGTTTTGGATGGTCTAAAACAGGGAGCTGTGATTGGAGGAGAGATCCTTACATGGATCACAACAGCTGGCCGGAGAAAACGGTGGGGATAGTTTTCCACTTTTGGAATGGGTCGTGTGAAGGTGTTTTAGGGCCGAATTTCAGCACACACACGTATGCATGAAATTATGTTGGGTCCACCATCCTGGATGGATTTGAGATTCCTACAACCTAAACGGTTTGGATTGGCTCAAGGTGGCCCATGCAGATCACAAACGATCGGTTTTAAGAGGGATGGAAACACAACTTTGTTTGTACGCATGCCCAGTTCAGCTGGAACTGTGCACATCCTAGTGGTCTTCAGCGCAGAAAAAGTGTTGGGTTTTAGTAATACCCAATCCCTGAACACGATGGACGGTTCAGATTGATCATTTGGGACACGATGGTGGGCCATTGATTGAGCAAAAACGTCCGTCCGTTTGAAACGGACGCTGGCGGGAAAACCGGAGAGGTCTTTGCCTCTTTTCGCTAGGCACGGGTCGGAGGCATGTGACCGAGCCCCTTGGCTCAATGCACAGCGGGTGCACACCCTGTTGTGCATGCTCACGACCTAGATGTGGGGTCCACTTAGCTGTTTTTCCTTATCCACATCATCCATTCGTTCCTAGGAGTCCACTCAGGGCCTTTGACCAATTATCACGTAGATCTAAAGTTTAGGTGGGCCCACAACTTGATTTGGGCCCTATTCATGGATTCACGTTGATTTGACGATAAAGTCATCCCGAAATCGATCATCAACCGTTAAAAGGGTCCAAGGGACCACCTGACTAGAAATTTGTGGCTGGATTGTGGATCGGATGGCCTAATACACATTATAGTTAATTATAATGTTTTTAATATTGTTATTATTATTATTATCATTACTAATAGTTTATTTTATTTTATTTTAAAGTTGTTTAGGTGGGTCTCATCTTGATCAGCACCATTTATATACTCACTCATCCCCTATAGTGCTTTGATCAGAATTAAATTATTTTAATTTGTAAGTAAGCCACACTTGTGATCTCACGGACAACTAATGATTCACGCTAATCCAACGGTTGGATTTCTTCTAGATTTGATCACCACTGATCAAAAGGGTTTTAAGGGCCCAAGGGCTATCTATACTATGATTATTAGTGGGATTCAAGGCTTGTAAATCTCAGTTGTGTTTACTCCACACTTAACCTTAAAACTAGTGAACAATGGACTTGGTGAATCAGACCTTTCAAATGATGTTCTTTTGAGATCCATGCCATCTAGGATATTATATATTTTCAAGTAGCAGATCCAGCCAAAAGTGGGGTGGATCCAACGCTCAAGTGGGCCATACAATTGAATTTTGAGTCCTACTTGTGGATTCTCGTAAATCTGGTGTTCAGATCATCTTCAGATTTGATCTTCATGGTTCCTAGTGGTCCTTAGTTGATCATAGGAAAAATTAACAGTTATTATCCTAATCAGATGTTGGATTAGGGATTAGATGTCCTATTATACATTAATAACCTTATTATCACTTATCATTTTTGTTATTATTATTATATAGTGTCACTTCTTCCACTTCTCTATAATTTGTGGGTCCACCCTTATCAATGTCGTTTAACCCTTCTCCTATATGGGTTTGACTAAAGATTTGGCTATTTCAGTTTGTAAGCGGGTCATAATAAATAGGCCTCAACTTACAGTTATCGACTTATTTTAAATTGATGGTTGAAATCATGGATTTTGTACTCTATCTGTTGAGGTTCAATGGTGGGTTGTGATTTATCAAATAATGGTTACTAATGCTAAAATTATTATGTGTCTTCACACCATTATGCAAAATTTGGATTATTGGTAACACCCCAGTACACAAAAGTACAGGGTGTTATAAGATCTAATGCACAAATTATGGTGGGGCTAAGAAATGTACCACATATTAAAAGTTATGTTGTGTGGTATGCAATCTATTGGAGGGAGAAAATCAAACTGGTGTAATTAATGAGCGATAACACGGAACAACGACAACAGTCAACTGTGAAAATTTATTTCTTGCTAAGAGTTGAATTTAGAAAGTTAGTAAGGTGATGGCATTTTGCCATGCAAGGTCAATGTTTGAAACTTCACAAGAATAGTGCGAAACATGACCAACTGTTCACATGTGGCTCTGGGTAATAGGGCAGCTTGGGTGCATTTGGTACACTTCCAATAGCCTTCAAGTTTTACCAATGTGATCCAGACTCGATTGTAGCCGTACGTGTTGCAAACCATGGTCTGATTAGGAATTTGGATGGTACGAAATGGTTCCTAAGTTGATTTGTTAACCTCTCCATTGACATTGCACCTAAGTGGCCGTCGATCGTGCCTGCACGGCAGATCAAAATGTGCATTGAATGGTCAAAGACTGTCATGAACTAGCATGTGCAAGGCCTCTTACTTATATAAGTCAGGTCCAGATGTATGTTTTGCCATCAATACCAATACAGCTCTCCGTGAAATTATATTTTCTAAAATTCTATTTTTTCGTGCCATACATTTTTATTTTTTTTTTGGGTATTGTATCTATGTATAATCAACTCCAAAAACATAATATAATATGCTCTTTTTGTTGGGTTTGTTTCAAGAGTGACGTGGATCGATCACCTAGATTGTTGCAAATTAATTAAGAGAAACTAGCCTTCATTGTATATTGGCAACAGATTGCTGGTAACCTTCGCAAGCTGTCTCGATGCAATTCATAGTGGAGACAAATACCGTCTTAAAGAAAATAATTCTGTAACATGACTGTAGCCATTTTCCTTTTGGTTTAGTTTACAATTGGTTTATTCTCCTGATCATAGAGCTTTTCTGAATTTGAATATGTCATTTGAAATGCATTTGGCTTTCTTAAAATTGAATTGCTGAATTCTTTTATGATGTTTGAATGCGGCTGCCCATGGACAAATGCCACCATAAATATAAGGCATACTTGGCATCAATATGCAATCCAATCCATTCACCTGATGTGCCTTGTCAAGATGAAAAAAATTAAAATAAAAAATAAAAATCACTTAATTTCCAATTTTAATTGGGCCACACCATGTGAATATAGGGGTTTTAAGTATACTTTTAATAGGGTGGCTCGCCTAAAGTGTTGAATCGACCAGTGTTTTGAGATAAGGGCAAAAAAGGTGGTGTACCTAATGGATGGTGTTGATTTCATGCAGGTTAATGCTAGTAAGCCTTTTTCCAAGTGCCAGCCCTAGCTAACAGAGGTCACAGGTTATAGCTCACTCTTTTAATTAGACTCTCATCTGATACATATGACTAGTTCAAAATAACTCAGATTCAATCCTACCCGATTTGATTGGATACCAAGACTCTCCATTCAGTCTCCAACCCAGCCAACATCAACCTATCCATTCATCAAGAGAGCTACAGAATAGGAAATATATAGTAACACTGGCGCGTTATCCAATGATAACACTGCCTATTACAGAGAGAACCGGCCATCCCAGACCAAGCATCATCCTAAGATACTTTTCATTATTTAGACATATATAAGAGACCGGTACTTTGATCCTTGTTACTTCTCAATGCCTGGGGTCACGCAAATCTCACACGTGTCCTTGATTACCGTACATGTGCATTTGGGGGGTATGGACCTGGTGCAAACACAACGATCCTTGCATTCCGAGGGGCAGTAGTTCTTCACATAGGTGCATACATATTGCGGTGGCCAGATTAAAAGGTTGATGCACTTCGCACAACATGGATCATCTTCTCCGCCAAGTACTGAAAAAGCATTAGTAATGTGAACGGTTATTATTTTAATATTATCATCATTACCACTAACCATCATATCTTCTGTATGAATTTGAGGAAGTAAATATGGGTTTTGGGAATTCATCACATGCTTTCCAACTCATTAGTAACTACCACGTGTTGGAGCTGTGTTGGGCCCACCAGGAGGCGGGACTGCCATCCAGCCTGTTCATTAGATGAGCCCCACCGTGTTAGGCTTAAATATCAAATTACAACTCAGGTGATAACACCGAAGGTACCAATATGGGAAGTTGGGAGGGTGACTTCCACTGCAGAAACTTCAAGATGAAATGTGGGCTCTACCGTGTTGTTTATTTGCCATCCAACCCCTTCATCTGATGTGCCACAACAGGATGAAGGGACATGACTTAACCTCAGACCATTCTGAAATTCAGGTGGGCCAAACCACCTAAATATATTGTTTTTACTAGTGATTCTATATGTCTCCCTGTGGTGTATCCCAACTGAGCTTTTGGATCAGGTTAACTGTTGGATGTACGGTGAACTTGAGGAGACGAACAAGATGCATGGTTTGGATTCTTAGATAGCTTGAAAGCATCTCATTATTCTGGTTGATCTACTCATGGCATGGTCCAAGCACTCCGTGACTCCATTGAGCTGGTTTGAACCAGGTGAAGTCAGGAACCACTGGAATCATAGATGAACCGGCCCAACATAGCCGGAAACTTATTGGCTGCAGCACCCACCACCAGGGATATTCGACCCAACTTTTGTAGGAAGCAGTTTGCTTGGTGGCGCGACTCTGTAGTCACCATGATAGATTTGTTAGATCCATGCCATCCATCCATTTTGCCTGCTCATTTTAGGGCATGAGCCCAAAAGTGAGGTAATACAAGGCTAAAGTGAACCACACTACAGAAAAAAGTAAGGATAATGACAAGATATTTTAGGCGGACACCTATGTATAGGATCCCTGGCCCAAGAATCAGTAATTAGGTAGAGCTTCAGATCGTCCACAGTGTACAAAACAAATGGATGGCTCCAATGGTCCATATATAATGATCATGTGGACACCACCTCATGAGCAAGCTTGTCTGCCTTCCGAGCCAAAGAACCTACGTAATGGGGCTCACTTAACGGATGGCAAGGTTCTCACGTGTTGGAGGATCCGATCAATACATCTCAATGTAGTGGTAAGGAGCCCAGGCCACTGTTGACTCGCTGGGCATAACAGAAAAAATAAAAATAAAAATGAAGGAACGTGTGCGACATAGGGACACGGACACGAATGGACGGTTAGAAACTTAAAACAGGGGTGAGCAAAGTGCTCAGAAACGTCCCACATGAATGGGGCTGAACCAAAAGACATAAAACGGTTAGGCAGTTCAATCCGCCAATGGGAATCGCCAGATCTGATGGACCCACCGTTCCCACATGCTTGCCACGTGTATGGTGAGGATGAAAGCACTATATTACCTCCAGCAGTAAGTGCAGTGAATAAGTCCACGCGAGCGTGAAGCTGCAGGAAAGAGGTGGCAAGGAGAGCCACTATCAACATAACGCTCAAACCTTTCTTCTCCATTCCGATCTCCCTTCACTGAAACTCTTCTCTCTCTTGTAGCTCCGACTTCTTTCCCTGCCCTTCATCTCCCATTTATACACGACGGAACAGTTAATGGGACCAATTGATAAGTAACACGTGTTTTCCCTCTTTTTTGTTTTTTTCTAACCTTACTTTTTGGCAATCACGTGCCACCTCTATCCTAGGTTGAAGAGGCATTGAATAAGAACCGCAGGCGCAAGTGGGAAGATAATTATCACGTGGAAAGTACGTATGAGATTTCATTGGTTACCGAGCAGGACACGCAAGCACGGTGATAATATCGCTCCTACATTTTATTTAGGCATCGGATCACAGGGAATCGTAGGGGCGTTTGGCTCACTAGGTGGCGTTTGGCTCACGGTGTTATATGAAATTTGGAGGGATGAAATTGTATTTGGTATCGTGCAAATTTCACCTTATATTTGAGGGGATTAGAAATGATGTAATTACGTTAGATGACTTTCCATTTGATTCCTATTGAATTAGGATGCCTCCCACCCTAAATGTTTAAAATTTTTTATAAATTTGAGCAAGTTCTATAGGTCTGCGCACGATGATGTATGGATTATTTCCACAATGTCCACCTATCCTTTGTAGAAACCCTTATCTCTCTTATAGCCCCAACTTTTTTCTCAGCCCTTCATCTTCCATTCATACATGATGGAACAATCAATGAGACCAATTAAAAAGTAACACGTAGGCAACCACATGCCACTTTTATCCCATGCTCAAGAGGCAGTTGATAAGGACTGATTGCATGTCTAGAAATACCATGGTATCATGGCCATCCAATCCCATGTTTGGGATAAAATTCTTGCTACAGGGAAAACACTGGGTGAACCAAAATCTTGTTAGGTGGCCATGGAATTGTAATCAACGACAGTCACTTGTACACATCTATAACTATAATGTCACGTGTAAATGGTGTATATGGATGGATGGCATGGATAAACATATGTAGGAATGTGGGGCCCACACATATAATGGATTTCAAAATTCACAAAATCCCCCCATAGGACCAATTGCAATTCCATGGGATCAAATGCAATTCCATCCCACCTAATCCCAACATTTTCCATCGTACTAGGATGATAGATGGAATTGCACGGGACCAAATGCAATTAATTCTATCCCACGTAATCCCATATAATACCAAGCGCCAAACACCCCCTTAGATGATGATATTTTGGAGTCGTTCTCGGAGGGACTTCCCAAATGACCACACCGGGGAATTCTACCGCACTCCGTGCAGCTACGGTTGTTTATCCTACAGAGCCTACCCAAAGGTTCAGGCCGGATTGTAGGAAGTGGGTGATACGCATGTAAGGGTAATGTGCGAAACTTCACCAGAATAGTGTGAAACACCATCCAAGTACACACGATGTGAGCAAAAAGGCTGCTTGAGTGCCTTCAGTGCACTTTTTACCTACGTATCTTCACAAGAATCATAAGAAGCCTTTAAAGTTTTCCAAATGTGATCCAAAACTAAGTAGAGCCATGTTGCAAACTATGGGTCTGACTAAGGATTTGGGTCGTGCAAAATGGTTGCTAAGTTGATTGATTGATATGGTATGCTAACATTGTGCCCAAGCGGCGGTCGATCAAACCTATATTGCATATCAAAATTAAGATGATTTTTGAGTGAATTAAAAGTTACATTGATATGTAAGAACTCTATAAGGTAGGCCTTATTGATCAACGGTCTAGATTGTCTTGATAGTTGGACTGTGTGATTAGGTAAAGCAGTGGACCCCACTTTAGTGTGAGTCACGCAGAGTATCTGCGTATGAATGCGTAAGGGTTGGAGTGTTATAGCTTGATACGCAGAGCTATTTGAGTTTACACTGGGATAAGACAGTGTGGAACCGTGAGAGAGAGTTGTGATGGGTTTTAAACTCTCATCCCCACATAATCTATATAAAGTAGCTAGGTCCCCGACCCTACACCATTGTAGAAAGATAAATCCCATCTACTGTTCTACAAACGGGTGTGAAGGAGAGGAAGATCTTAGCATTATTTTTCTAGTATTCAGCTTCTTCATCTATGGCGTCTTAGTTAGGTAAGCCATCTAAACCCTAGATCTCTATGTCATATGCACAACAAGATCTTTGGGACTTCCGCATTAAGCTAAAATAACAGTTGATATTAGAGCCATTATGCATAGGTATGGATGATCGAATTCATATATTACATATTCAGATTCAAATTAGGTTTTTCGAATTCGAAACCCATATTGGAAAGTAGGGTTTTTCAATTCGAAACCCATATCAGAAATTAAAGTTTTTCGAATTCGAAACCTATATTGGTAATTACATTTTTTTTTCAATTTAAAGCTCGTATTAATAATTAGGGATTTTCGAATCCCAAGTCCAGAATTAGGATTTCGAAACCCAAATACAAAATTGGGGATTTCAGTTCAACCCCAAATCTAGTTAAAATTAGGGATTTCGAATCCCTGTATCCAGAAGTCAATTAGGGAATTCGAAATCGAATCCCATATCAATGTCTAGGGATTTCAAAACCTGAATCCCTAATTGGGAATTTCAAATTCTATTTCCCATATTCAGATTTGGATTTTTTGGATTTCGAATCTCGGATTGACAATTTGGGGATTTTCGATTCAAATCCTATAGCAGAAGTCAAGGATTTCTGTTTCAAATCCCAAATCCAGCATCCATCAGGGATTTTACAACCCCAAAATTAGATGTTAGGAATTTTAATCTCCAATCTCAGTATTAGGGACTGTGATTCCCAAATTACTATAGGGATTTCAAATCTTACATCCCGAAATTTAGTCACGGATTAGGGATTTCGAAATACCTAAATCACAAGTTAAGATTTCAAACCTGCATCCGCTGTTGCCACCTATGTTGACTTTGATAGAGGAAAACAGTAGCTTGATCTTCAGCCACGCCACTCTCTTCTCGATCTTCCCTCTCTTCCATTATTCGGAGTCCTAGAGATTCCAGTGAATATGCGACCCGTTATCCAGCCCATCTGCAAGTAGCTTATCACCGGAAACTATGGGCATGTCGTCCAGCATCTTCTCACTTTCAATGTCCAATCGCTGGCCCCGAGAGAGAGAGAGAGAGAGAGAGAGAGAGAGAGAGAGAGAGAGAGAGAGAGAGAGAGAGAGAGAGAGAGAGAGAGAGAGAGAGAGAACATTGCCTCGACCCTCTACAGCTCATCGTAGTTGGAATGAAATTAGGGATTTCTTCCCCTATTTTTGGACTAAAGAGGTTATATATGGAATCGGATCAGCAGACCTGACTGTTGGCTTGCGGGTCCAAATTTAGGACTCGCTAACGTTTACTTATTTGTGTTGATGGGCCCTGGCCTATTATCTGGGCCCATTGACCATATTTTGGGCCATTGGATTTTATTCCATATTTGAGCAATGATCTGAACCATCTGTTTATTCAATCAAAGCATATAACCTAACTCATTTACCAGGAAGATGATCTAATAAGTATTAAGAATTTTAGATTGAGGTATCCATCTCATGGACACCTACGCATGCATCTATCCATCCAAATTTTCATGCTGACCATCTATCATGTGAATGTCGATAGTTAAAATTGTTATGCTCACTGAACATGTTCAAGTTATACAGAGTCTTGAGTCGGCATTATTAAGAGTCCATTATCCATCTTCTAAGAGTTGATATAGACCTTTGAAGAATAAGGAAAAGTGGAACATAATCGTCTGTTACACTTTTGTTGAGGGTCAAATATTGCATATCAGACCCCAATAATTACCTGGATTTATGAGCATGACACTGTTTAATGGCCCGTTTAATCGTAATTGTGATGCAGGGTGTATTTACAAGCTTGGATGGAAATATGGTGTTAAAAACGTGGTTTTAAGGCTTGGGCATCACCAAGGCATTGGATGGGACTCCATGGGACCAACATCAAGGATTTACACGCCGGAGATCAGAGAAATTCCAGCCACTCACAATGAAGAGGCCTGAAAGTTAGCCAGAATGCAAGATTACAGAGTTTCCACCATCTGATTGGCTCAAAACTTTATACAGGGTCCGAGGACGCTAAATTAACCGCACATGTCAAAATTCGCCCGTTGAATCCCTATAGAAGTGGCCCAACGGCTAGATCAGCCCATGAATCGTCAAACCGGGTCCCACCTGATTTCTGGATATGCTTCAAAGTTGGTTTTGACGGTTTAAATGATATGACAGAATGGATGGATGGAGCAGATTTCACGAAAACATCAAGGTGGGACCCAGTTTGCGTGAGTGAGAGTGACACTATCGGTGCACTCACATTGCACCGAGTCAACAACGCAGTTTGACTACGTTCGAGCCGCGTCCGCCCGACTTCCAAACAGAGAGGGTCTCTGTTCCGTTCGCAGGCCGTCCGCTGTGATTCATCAATGGGCCACCATCATATCCTATTCTATGATCCAAACCGTTAATTACATCCAGGGGGTAAAACCGACCGTACCCGGATCTTCAGCTCGATTTTCTCGAATATTACACGTACATGTAGTCTTCGACGCAGGTTGGATGGCACTAAACAAAAGTCTGTGATACACCACAGTATGGATCCAAAACCATACATTTCTGACCGAAATCCGAGTGGAATTCAGTGGACGTCGTGGATTTCTCAACCAAACTTATCATGGGCCCCACCATGTCACAGCGGACGGTTGCGCAGGATTTGCGTCCGAGAAAAACCGGCCGTTGTGGGCCCCCAGTGCGTCCGTGATCATCGCGGATGGACGATCCAGACCGTCCATTGCGTAGTCTGTCGAAAAACACCCATGTAATGTTAGCTGTTTGGAAAAGAAGCGAGGAAAGTGGGCCCATCGCGGCTCATCTCCCTGACTGCGTAAAAGAATTTACGCAGGGACTATTGGTGAGTTTTCTCGCACAGGAACAGAGTCCTGTTCGGCCATGGACTGCGGAATTTCTGCACTAATCCCTCTATTTATAAAAGGGGGGCAGCGGCTGAGAGATCCGGGAGTGGGAGAGCTTGAGGCAGGTGCTTGGATCTGGACGTGGGATTTGGAGCTGGAGGGCAACTTGGAGCAGGGAGAGATCCTTCGGCTAGAGTTCTTTTCTAGTTCTTTTCTTTTCTTTTACTATTTTTTTTTCTATGGATTCTATGGAGATTAGCCCATTCATGTCAGGCTAAACCTCTTAGCTAGGGCAAGAGGTGAAGCTTGTAGTGGAATGGGAGATTTAATGTATGTTTTAACTTGTTTTAATCATGAATTTGAATTTGATATTTGTTTTATTAAGGAAATATTTAGTCTTTAATGGTCTGTTGTGACTGAAATTACAATGGGTCTGCAATGGCTTTGATTATTTCTGTTCCGTTTTTATGGTTATGACGTCAGGAAGCCTGTTGTTCACCATCATCTCCTGGGCATGGTTGGATGTCGGTACCCTTCCTAGCCTTCATAAACATGTTGACTGGTTGGCAATTAGTTTAATTCTGTTGTTTGCTTTGTCTCCTGGGCATGGTTTGGTGATGGAATCCATTCTAATTCATATACCTCTCATCTCTTGAAAACTATATCAACATCAATTCATTTAATTCCATGATTGGTGATACATGCATAAGATCTCCTGATCTCTACAAGTGGATCCTCTGAATCCCTAGTTCCCTTCCTCTGAATTTCTTAAAGTTTTAGATTAATTTTTTCACAATTATTCCTCAAAATTATTTGATTTAGATTTCATCTCATCCTAGTTCTAGTTCTGGTTAGTTTCAGATAAACGTACAGGTTTCAGTCCCTGTGGATTCGACCTCGGTCTTACCGAGATTATTACTACATCACAACCCTATACTTGGGGAGTGAACAACTTTAAAAGTTTCTAATTTTCTAAGGGTTAATACCAACCACTTTGTGAGCTGTATCAGACTAATTTAGATATAATCCATTGAGAGGCAAGATTATCACCATAATCCTGAGTCCATATTCATGGAATTGGATTTAGTTGTGTTAGTCACCATAGTGACCTCAATCAGTGAAAATTTCACGAATTCAGACTTATGAATTTTGGGATTTAGAGGATTGCATACAGTTGCGTTCGGTTTCTATGCAGATTGTGACGAAAACACAAACGATCATTTTTAGCAGGGACATGAACGGGTGGAGTAAATGGCGCCAGTAATGTAAAGTTGAAAGACTCATTTACCCACAGGTATCGAGTGTCTCATATTTACATATTTGGCATTGCTTAGCTTCATGTTCAGCAGGATCACTGACATATATTATTACCTCCCACAAGAGGAATGATTATGATGTAAAAGTCCCCACCAGGATGTGATGGTTGGGCTCATCTTCATTTTGGATGATTCAATGATACCTCCCTTAGCAACTGAATTGATTATCTTTGCCTGATATTTGTTTATATTCATGAATTGCTTTATGAAATAATGAACTAATGTGTGCATATATATCTCTTTCATTTTTGTCTCAATTCCAACTAGTACGCACCACGTCCCTACCCTAAATGGATCTAATTATGCTTATTGGAAAGAATCCATTGAAGTTGTCTTGGGTTGCCTGCGATTAGACCTTACCCTGATAACACCAGAACCGCCAAAAACCATCTCATGATGCCCCTGAATCAAACATAATCGTTACGAGGCATGGTTTAGATCAAATGATACGTGCTTAAAAGTCATAAAGTATTCGATTTCTTAGTCTATGAGAGGTGTCATGCCTAAAGTAGATAAGGCCATAACTTTTCTAACCGAAATGAGAAAACGATTTAAGAAATCTGATAAAACTGAAGTAGGTGTTCTTTTGAATAAATTAACTCGCTCATCCTACGACGGAGAAGGAAATATCCGTGAATACATTATAGAGCAGATCGAAGTTGTATCTAAGATCTGCTCTCTAAGCCTTGTACTTACTGATGACTAACTGATTCACTTAATCATGAACAACCCATCTCCTCAATACGGTACATTCCTGGTGAGCTACAACACTCTAAAGGACATGTGGACATTGAACAAATTAATCTCTCAATGCATTCAAGAGGAGGATAGAATTCGGCAGTTGGGCAAAGTACAAAATATTAATATGGTGACTTTAGGACATGGGTGTAAAGGGAAAAAGAAAAGAAACCAAAGTTCTAATAATAAATCCTCTGGTCCTCCATTAGGAATCTATGATAATCAATCAAGAAGTGGATCAAACCGTAAACGAGCTAAAGGCAATAATTGTTTCTTTTGCAAAAAGGCGGGTCATATAGAGAAATACCGCGAAAAGTATAAGAAATTGCTCATAAAAAAAAGGTAATAACTCTGTTCTTATCTATTTTAAATCTAATATGACCGATGTGTCGGTGAATTCCTGGTGGATGGATTTGGAAACTACTATTCACATATGCAGGAATTACTACAGGTCAGGCCACCAATTGGTGTAGAGCACTTAGTATACGTAAGCAATGGTGTCAAGGTAGACGTGGAGACAATTGGAGTCTATAGGCTTAAGTTAGAGTCTGGTTATTTTTTGAATTTAATAGATACATTTGTGTGCCTTCTATAAGACATAATTTAATTTCTATTTCTCGTTTGAATAAGTTGAGATATTCAATTCAATTTGAGAATAAAAGTTTTAGTATTTATTTAATTCGATTAAAGTTGGAACCGGCTTTATGGTGAACAACTTATACAGTTAGACTTGATTGCCGCCTCACACGTCTATAATGTTAATGCCTTGCATGGAAATAAAGAGGATCCATGCGAAGGCTAGACTATGAGAATTCCTCCATGTGTGGCATAGGCGACTATGTCATATATCTCGTAAGAGATTGGACAGGCTTTGTGCGAAAAGGAATTTCTCCATCCTCTAGATTTCTCCGACTATAAAGTGTGCATTTATTGTATAAAAAGAAAATAGACCAGAACTAAAAGAAAGGTGCAACAAGGAATGTAGATCTCTTAGAGGTGATACATATGGATATTTGTAGACCATTCCCTACGGCTTCATGGAGTGGACGCAAATATTTTATTACCTTTATAGATGACTACTCTCGTTTTGGGTACCTCTACCTTATCAGTGAGAAATCAGAGCCCTGAATGCTTTTAAATCTATAAGATCGATGTTGAAAATCAACTCGATGAAAGGATTAAAGTTCTCAGATCTGACCGTGGTAGTGAATACTATAGCAGATATGACGAATTAGAATGCAATCCAGGGTTATTCGTTAGATACCTACATAATTGTGGCATTGTCGCTCAGTACACTATGTCTGATACTCCAGAGCAAAATGGTGTGGCTAAAAGGTGCAATCGTACCCTTATGAATATATGCGAAGCATAGTTAGCTATTCGACATTACCAGAATCTCGGTGGGGTGATGCGATCAAAACTGCAATTCATATTCGATAATTATTTAAGAAATGAGCTTTAAAAAAATGAAGTAGATCAAATATTAAGTGGACCATACAATTGTTTTACAATTGAACATCTATCATGAAAAAGCTACATGGGGCGTGTGGTTGTAATGTTGCCATCCAACCCTTTGATTAGGTCACAGGCCAGGAAGAAGGGAAAGCACAAATATAGCTTGATCCAAATGGTGTGACATACATAATTAGTACATGGACATATAGGGCACGTGTTCAATCACCAATGTTTATTATGATGTGGTACACTAGATATTTGGATAAACTTGATGTGTTTGAGGTCGTGCCCTAAAGTAATTATAGAAAAATTTACTACTTGTGTAGATAAATTATGTACATCATAGTGGGGCCCACAGATCCACAAGGGCAGAGTCTTGTAACTGCATGAGGATTGCAATTATCTCTTTTTCTTGACATTAAATTTTTAGTTGGCCCACTGTGATATGCATGTAAAATCCATCTATACCACCACTTCATCACACCAATTTAATTCCTAGGACCAAATTTCTTGTCAACACGTGATTGTAGTGGACCATATATAGAAAAGAGTACGGGGCAACGCCTGTCCTCAAAACTGTTTCCATTTGTGTGGCCACTTGAATCAATGTTAGCCTTCATATTTTGTCTTTATGCATAAAATTTAATGGGCTACCTCATGGATAGAGTGGATTTGACATGAACATGAAGGCATAGCCCATCTTGCAGCCTACGTATCGTTTTGTATTTCATTCGAAAAAGAAGCGATATACAGTGTTCGTTCACCTTTCTGCCATTAGATGCTGCCTGTAGCTCTTAACAAGCTGTGCCCTAGCTGTGAGGCCCAACTTGATGCATGTATTACATATCCATACCGTCCATTTATTTTTTTATATCATGATAGGACATGAGCCCAAAAGTGAAGTAAATCCAAATATCAGGTGGACTACACTACAAGAAACACGTTATGACTGACCATAAAAAAAAAAATTCTTATGTGCATGAAAACTTGCTACTAAGATTACAATTGTTGATAAGTGGTAATTTATGGGATGTTTGATTTGCAAGTGAGTAATTACACCATCCCATCTATTAGTTTCTTGACAAAACTCATTTTTAATCTAACAAATTATTATAGGGTATTGAATGCGTGTGCGTTGGTTGAACAGTACAAGGGTGACAGAAGGGTAGGTGAATATTGCATAGGAGAGAGAAGTACACGTGTTATTAAAAAGTAAAACGGCATTTATCTCATTTTTAAAATACGAGCATTACTCTCTGGTCAAAACCCCACCAACATCACCTACCTCACCGTACGACCCTCAGAACCACGGTCCTTTCTCTCCCCTTCACTCCCTCTCCCTCCCCGTCCCCCTCTCTCCGTCTTCTCTCTCTTCTTTGAACCGTGCATGGGCCTACATTAATGGTTGTGAGAATTCCACC
>JAJHSJ010000002.1:112935032-113031219 GCA_021015155.1 Magnolia officinalis
ATCCCTGTGGAAGTTGTTAAATTGACAGATTAGCCATAAAATCTTGATTTGGGGCCCGCCTGAAATCTGGATATGCTTCCAAGTTGTCTCAACCCCTTAAACTCGATGGGAAAGCGGGGATGGACGGAGCAGATTTCTCACAAATATCTTTGTGGGACCCACACAGACAGTGGGTGTGCAAGGTGTACAAGTGCACCGGACGTGCACCAATACAGGAATTCTCGGTCAAAACACGTTGACCGCACATTCCTTCT
Source organism: Magnolia officinalis (assembly GCA_021015155.1). NCBI lineage: Eukaryota > Viridiplantae > Streptophyta > Magnoliopsida > Magnoliales > Magnoliaceae > Magnolia > Magnolia officinalis. Next base: position 112,935,287 of record JAJHSJ010000002.1, read on the forward strand.
CAAATTCAAATTCCACTGCGTAATCTCCAAACAGAGACCCATGAGTGAATCCTGATGGGCCACCATTCCGGATCAAATGTTCAATCCAGACCGTCCATTCGTTCAAGAAGGGAAAACCGACCGTACACATGAAGTTTTTCCGATTCATGCTCGCACACGCAGGAAAACCTCGATCAAATGCAGGTTGGACGGTAGAATAGGAACTCTGGTGGGCCACACCAAATCCAATCCAAAAACATCCATACCCAAATGGTTTTTCGAGCAGAATGCAGTGGATGACGTGGATTTCTCAAACCAGCGGTGAAGTGGGCCCCACCATCAGCACAACATCCAGACTTGCGCTGCCTCTGCGGTCCGGACGATCCAGGAAGATGTGGTCCACCCCTGTTGATCAGATGGTTGATCCGATCCGTCCAGATGAAGACCAGGCTTAGGACGAGCACCACCAAAAGGCAGATGTGGAGCCAAGATAGTCAGCACTCCGGAAACCTGCTCCCAACGCCGCTGACTGCGTAAGCAGTTTCTAAAAAACGCCCGGCTTCCGCAAAGCTCCGTCTCACACGCTGTTTCCTCTTTGCACAAGTAGTTGCGTAAACAGTTGTCCACTTCTTCCGTACACCGTCTTTTACACTTATAAAAGGGAGAGAAGAAAGGGAAAGAGGCCATCTCAGCGTGGGCTGGACGTGAAGCACAAAAGAGGGAGAGAGAGTAGAGTTGTTTCTCTTTTGCTTTTTATTTTTATTTTGTTTATTTTATTTTTGTTTAAGGGACTTAGCCTAATCATGTTGCTAGGCTAAACCTCTCAGCTAGGGCTAAGAGGTGAAGGTTATCGTGTGATTGGGTCGTTAGCTTTGCTTTGATTCATGGTTATTGAACTCTCATGGATTTTAGCTTGATTATTAAGGAATACTTTTAGTTTTTAATGGTTTATTGTGACTCAAATTACAGTAGATCTGCAATAGCTTTGAGTATGTTCTTTTCATTATGAGATTGTGAACTTAGGAGGCCCTATTGTTCACCATTGTCTCCTGGGCATGCTTAGGTGATGGAATCACTCCTAACTTTCATAATTCTCTCATGATTGGCTGTGAGATTGGTAAATTGTTGTTGTTTGTCATAGTCTCCTGGGCATGGTTAGGTGACGGAATCACTTCCAAATCTGCACCAATTGTATCTGTTGATGATTAGATCCATGAGATGTTCAGAGATCTGACAAATCTCTTCTTACCAACTGGATAGGATAGGACTATGATTCCAGTTGTGTCCTTGAATCATTGCCAAGTAACTTCCCAATTACTACAAGTGGATCTTTGGCACCCTAGTTTCCTACCTCTTATTTCTCTAAGTTTTAGTTAAATATTTCACCATTATTCCCTCAATTTCATTCGATTTAGATTTCATCTTAGTCTAGGTCTAGTTCTACTTAATTTCAGATTACGTACAGGTTTCAGTCCCTTGGGATTCGACCTCGGTCTAACCGAGTTTATTACTACATCACAACCCTATACTTGGGGAGTGAACAATAGTGGATTAAATGGGTGAAGCAACTGTTATATAGATCAGTTTGAAATTGGTGATAATGTGCATTAAATGGTAGGAAATGCCATCAACAAACATCTATAAGGGTCTTTTGGATGTTTATATGAGTCAGGTCCATATGTAGGTTTTTCCACATGTGCCAACACAATTCTATGCAAAATTGTTTTTTCTTGTAATTTAGCTTTCTATGTCACAATTTTCTCATTCATTTTTTAGATGTCCTCGTTGATGCATTGATTGTTTTCATTGTTTTATTATCACAACACTGTTTTTCATTCATTGATGCATTGATTTATTTTTTAGATGTCCTCATTGATGCATTGATTGTTTTCATTCATTCATTGCTTTATTACAGTAGATCTGCAATAGCTTTCTATGTCACAATTTTTTCATTCACAACACTGTTTCTGTAATTTCGCTTTCTATGTACACCAGCCAATCTGCTTAAATGAAAGCATGACAAAAGCAAAGTGGACCCACCACGGGAAACAGTGTCACAGAGAGGGATTGGTTACTCCCCTTACCATAGCCAATGGCTGGTTGGCTGGTGGTGGGTAGGTGGTCTGTGACTCTGTGGGACCCACCACCACCATGATGTATGTGTTAATTTCAACCATGTCATTTATCTATTTTGATAACTTATTTTATGGTATGAGACCGAAAATGAGGTATATCCCAATCTCAAGTGGACCACCTTACAGGAAATAGTGTTGAATGAATGTACACCATTAAAAACTCTGTGGAAACGTGAAGTTTTGGATCAAGAAGATCTTTGTTTTTTCCCTTCATCTAGGTCTGTATGACCTAATCAATAGATTGGATGTCAAATAAACAATACAGTGAGCCTAAGGGGGATTTTAATGGTGTATATCCAATCATGATTGTTTTCCTATGGTGTGGTCCACCCGAGTTTTATATCCCTCTAATTTTTGGGATCGAGCCCTAAAATGACCTGTAAAAATGGATGAACGGAATGGATGAAACACATACATCATGGTGGGGCCCACAGAGCACCGACCACTAGCTACTGGTAGGGGTGTACATCGAGTTGAACTGAGACGAGCTTACCTCAGCTCGACTCGAGTTGGCCACTACCTGAACCCGGCTCAAACTCGGCTCACTTAGCGACCTGAGCTACTAGCCAGCTCGGCTCTATTCGGTCAGTAGTGGTGATTGAACTCGCACCATTAAAAATTTCTTAGGGTCCACTATAATGTTTATTTTCCATGAACTTGTGGATTAGGTCACATAGACCTGAATGATGAGAAAATACAAATATCAGCTTGATCCAAAACACTAGTGGCCCAGGAAGTTTTTAATAGTGGGCATTCAATCACCATTGTTTCTTATGGTGTGGTCCCCCAGAGATCTGGATCTACATCATTATTAGGCTCACGCAGTGAGATGATATGAAAATATGGATGGACAGACTGGAAGAAGCATGAGCTTTTTCTAGCACCAAACAGTGCAAAGGGTCATTACTGAATTCTAGTTCGCCCACCACCGCGTTGTCGTGAGTAAGTTGTACCCACAGCTAACAAAGAAACATGTGCGCTGTCGATTTTTAAGCTTTATTTTCTTTCAAAACTTATATTTAAAACTATTTCGAAGCGTGCCTTTTTAATCTTAGAAATTATTTTATTAAAAGTTGAATATAGTGTCTGTGTGGGAGCGTGGATATGGAAACCCTGGATTCGAAACCCCATGGATTTGAAACCCTCTCGGGGCGTGTTTGGACGGGCCCATCCCATGGGATTGGATTGCATTAGGGTGGATGACAAGTAATGATGCGCTGTGTCAGTGGATTGCTGGCAATCCCATGGGATGATATATATCCAAGGAATTCACCACCGAGTATGTTTGGCGCACCTGGCTAATCCCGGGATTGCTCCTGATGGGGATTTTTCTCTTCATTGTTGGTATCGATGAAATCAAACAGGTTTCGATATCATCGATAATTGCAGGATTTTTCACTACTGGTTGCTGGACAGTTTTTTTAGTCCTGTCGATATGATCGAGAGACTTTCAGATCATATTGAGGCTGTCATCGAGAGTGGCTCGATGGCATCGATAATTGTTGGATTTTTCACCCCTGGTCGCTCGACAGTTTTGGTCCTGTATCGATATGTAAGACCCGTGTCGTAGTCTGTACTGTTCCGACGAATCCCGCGATTCTTTCCGTCGAATTCCGACAGTTCGCGACCAATAACCGACGTTGCGATCGAACCTAAGACGTATCATGTAGAATCGAGTCGGCTTAATCCGAGACTTGTACCATTACGACCGCACCGTCGCCGCGGTTCTGACGCCACGACTCACGCACCGAAGCGATACCATGATAGGAAGATGCGGGCCGGCGTTCAATTCGAAGAAAACACCACGCGTTGCAAATCCCAAGAGAATCTCTACGACCCATCCCATCAATCAATCAATCACATCAATCAATCAATCACTTCAATGTCAAGTACAAAGCACCCATGCTTTCTTTTTCCATAAGTTAAGCAAACCCAAAAGTTAACCAATCCATCCCCTCACCCATCACTCACCTCACATCACTCCCCTCACATCCATCACTCTCTCTCCTTATCTCTCTCTCTCTCCCTCTCTCATTCCATCTCTCAACTCCCAAGCTCCATACGTCCCAACGTTTCCAAGCAATCTCAAAGGCCAAGTGTGGCCCACTTTCCCCTACTCTCACATCTCCCATCTCAACCGTTGGATCATCATCAACCACCATTGAAAGTGGAGGCTAGGAGCTAAGGAGGCTAAGGGAGCAAGGAAAAGGCTAATAAGGTGGGTGATCCACCGTTATTTCTTATTTTAGGGCCCACTTGTTGGTGGGACCCATTCGATGTATGTGATTTAACCAAGAGGGGCCCATAGTGGCGGGGTCCCTCTATCTCACCGTGTATCTCCCTCTCTCTCTCTCTCTTCCTAGAATGAAGTGGGCCCCACCAAATCATGTTAAATTCACTCCACTCATCAAATGGTGTGGCCCACCACATTTTAGGCGAAATCCACTGTCCGGTGGAAAGTTTTCATATAATATAACATATGATATTTATTTTATATTAATATTATACTATATATGTATATGTATGCATGGTGGGCCAAGAGCATGTGGGACCTATCATGAGGCTTGTGTGTATACCGTCCAACGTCCAGAGACGCTGAACGTGATGGTAGGCTAACTTGGAGTACGTGTGCTGACATGGTGGTGTACTTACAAGCTAACAAAAAGAAAAAGGTGGTTTTGGGGTGGGCCGCTCATGCAGGCCCCACCTTGATGTATGTAGATGATCCACGCCGTCCATTCTATTCTCCAGCCCATTTTAGGCGTTGAACCAAAAGATGAGGCTGATCTGATAATCGAGTGGGCCTTACCATAGGAAACAGTGGTTTTTGCCGTTAAAACTTTGAAAAATGATTGCTAGGGTCCACGTAAAGCTTGGACCCACCTTAAATTTGATTTGGACGCCTAATTTTGTGGGACACATACAATGGACGGGGTAGATCTGGTTAATGTGGGTCCCACCTAGGGTAACAAAAAAAATATATATATATGAGAAACGGTGGTAGACACCTTGCTGCCATGACGTGCACAAAAAGGAATGGGATCCCATTGGCCCTAGTTGTGGACCCCACCGTGATGTGTGTTCTAAATCTCTGCCGTCCATTTGTTGGGACCCCTTCGATGAGGTGTCTATTCCAAAAATCAGCCATGAATAGTTCTTAGATGGCCCACATCGCCACAGTCTACACGAAGGTATGTTAAACCACTCGGAAATGATTGCTAGGGTCTACTTGAAGCTTGGACCCACTTGAAATTTGGTTTGGACGCCTAATTTTGTGGGACACATACAATGGACGGGGTAGATCTGGTTAATGTGGGTCCCACCTAAGTTAACAAAATTTTACATATGAGAAAAAGGTGGCAGGAACCTTGCTGCCATGACGTACACAAATAGGGTGGTCCCCATTGGCCCTAGTTGTGGACTCCACCATGATGTATATTTTGTATCCACACCGTCCATGAGGTGGACCACCCTCTGAGGTGGTCCCCTCCAAAGATTAGCTTGATCCAACGTTCAGGTGGCCCACACCACAAGAAACAACGGTGATTGAACTCTACCATTGAAACCTTTCCTGGGCCCACTGAAGTTTTGGATCAATCTGAAATTATTTTTCCTCTTCATTCAGGTCTACGTGTGACCTCATGAACGGATTGGATGGTGTATAAATATTAGGTGGGCCCCACATGGGACCCACAATGATGCATGTGTTGATTACCACCGTCCGCCCGGACGGTGGTGGTACCCACTGTGATGTTTTTGCTTCAAAACCCACCGTCCAGGGAACGGTGGGCGTGTGGGGTGTGCACGTGTGTGTGCATACGTGTGGGGTGTGCACGTGCGTGTGTGCATGCGTGTGTGAGTGTGCACGTGTGTGTGCATACGTGTGTGAGTGCATGTGTGTGTGTGTGTATATATATATATATATATATATATATATATATATATATATATATATTATATTATATTTTATACAATATATCTGATGGTGGGCCTCTATGGGCCCTATCATGATGCATGTGTTGCATCCAACCCGTCCACCCATTCTGAAAGCTCATTTTATGCCATGAATTAAAGAATGAATTAGATCCATAGTTCATTGGACCCACCCTTGATGCATGTGTTGTTTCCAAACGGTCCAACCATTTGGCAAGCTTGTCTTAAAGGGGCTTGAGACTAAAAAAAAATAAAATCAGATAGATCTATAGTTCAAATGGGCCCACCTTGGTATATATATAAGGCCATAGGATTAGGCCCATATTGATGTATTGTGGCCTGTTGTTGAGGCCCACTTGAGTAGATGCTGGGGCCCAATTGGTGTGGCCCATCTGATGTACATAAGGCCATGTGGTTAGGCCATATTGATGTATTTATGGCCACTGTTGAGGCTCACCGTAATGTGTATGAGGCCGTTGTTGAAGCCCACTTTGGTATGTTTAAGGCCTATGTGATTAGGCCCATTTGATACACATAGAGCTTATGTGATTGGGCTCATTTTAATGCATTCTCAGGACCATGGGTGATGGCCCATTGCAATGTACCTAAGGCCCATTGGTGAGGCTCATTGAGGTGGCCCAGTTGATGAACATAAGGCTCATGAAATACGACACATTTGATGTATTTAAGGCCAATGGGATGTACCTAAGGCACATTGCAATGTATAATCCCACCATGATTTATTGAATGGTATTTAAGATGAGCCGAGCCTTGGGGACAATGTTGGTTTGACGTCCATATTGTACGAGTAATGTTGGTTAGATGTCCACAGTATAACTCTCCGTAAGGCCACTGATAGGCCCGTATCTGTTTCATGTAGGCCGTCTAGGCCCATCTTCGACGTAAGGATAGTCCATTACTTTATAACATACTTAGTATAGTTCCATGATTCATGCCATACGCATCATATGTATGCTTGATATGAGGAATGTTTGACCATAGCATAAGCCTTTGGGCTGAAACATTTACGAGACTCTATATGAGATAGAGTTCCCGACATGAGCGCGTGGTACGCGCGAGATTGCTGCATGTTTGTATGGTGTGACTCATGCATCTCGCATATGTATGACTTGATCACTGCACGTCCTAGCGACATCAGGGCCGTAGCCTCCACAGATATATCGTGGGTGGTCGTACCGGATACCGGAAATATTGGCTCTAGCATTGTGGGCACTTAGGATGTCCTTGGGTGAAAATCGCAGAACCTTTTTGGTACCAGGAGTTGCTCCAACGTCTAGACCGAGTGGATACACGAGCGCCCGAGTGCCGAATACCAGTAGGCCGCGTCTCCCACTGTGTCGTGGTCGGTTGGAAGGGGGTATGGCCTTATCCGCCTGAGTGAGGGGGTTATAAGCTAGGCTGAGTTTGACCAGCTCGCAAATGTGTTCGCTATCGACGAGCCGGGTAGGTATTGGCAGACTACTGGTCAGGCGGATAGTGTGGTCTCTTCCACTCGCTTGACTGTGTAGCTAGGGAGGAGGCAGTCAGTGTGAGGTGTATTAGACCCCGGTGATATCCAGAGAGGAATTGTACTGATATGTGTACTTGATGAGGATTGACATGCTTGTATTGCATCTCGCATATGACATTCGGCTACGTAGGACTTGCATTGCATCGGTGTGGCCGATAACATTCATGTCTTGCATCGCATGGCCTTGGTATGGCTGATAACATTCATGCCTTGCATCACATAGCCTTGGTACGACTGGTTTTATTCATGGACTTATCGCATACTTCCGCATTACTCTGACATGGTACACTTGGCGTTGCCATCGACACACACCCACACCACCCTCTAAGCTTTTGTAAGCTTATGCACGATAGATGCGTGCAGGTGGCGTTAGGTTGCAGCAGCGTTGAGCTCGGAGCGTGCAGCAGTCTTCTGGAGCTTTTGGAGTTTTCTTTGATATCATTATATTGTATTTTCCTTCCCGCATTGTACTTAAAAGTTTTTGATATAGTGGATATGTGGTGTTGTTGTTTTGTGACTTGGTTATGCTTGTGGTTATGCTCCATTACATTACAAAAAAAAAATTCATGCTGAAAATCCTCCTTGTAGGATCCCAGGATCGGAATCTGGCGTATGGGCGCTGGGAGCCGAGAATGGGGTACTACGGAGGCTGTTGGCGCCGGATTCGGCGATTGGAAATTTTGTGAGCCCTGTTTCCGAGTTTGGGGCGTGACAGATATGATCGAGAGACTTTCAGATCATATCGAGGCTGTCATCGAGAGTAGCTTGGTGGCATCGACGAGTTCCGCAGATGCGATTGCAGAAACGCAGATTTTGCGAATTTTATTTCCTATTTGGGTTACACCTCTTTCTATTCTTATATATATGGGTGTATCCGGGATTGAGGTGTATTCCAGGGTATTCTAGGGTTTCCTAAATCTTTGCTTAGGGTTATCAAAGGTGAGAAAGAGAGGGAGAAAGAGAGAAAGGAAGCTTGTGGAAGGGAGGCTATGCTCGTAGAGGTGATCTACCATATTTCAGCGCTTCCACGTCCTCATAATCGGTGAGATCTCTTCATTTTCTCTTGTTTCTCTTATTGTTTATCCACTCATGCGTGAGTGAAGAAGGTTTGATCCAAGCGGTGTGTGCTTGTGATCGGTTGTAACGTTCTGCTTTATAGTGGATTGTTGATCTGGACGAGGTCCCGTGGTTTTTACCTCTTTGAGGGTTTTTCACGTAAAAATTCCTAGTGTGATGTGGTTTATGTTTTGATTATTTTTCATTGCATTATTGTTCCATAATTCTGGTTTGTTTCGAGGGGCTAGATCCTAAGGTTTTGCGCAAGGCCCCCAACAAAGTGATGTCAAAGCTAAGTTCATTGAACAGGTAGAATCGGTTTTGAATTATGGAAGGTGGCTCATCAAGGATGATCAACCTTAATGGTTCTAACTGGACCATATGGAAGGTTAAGATGGAGGACTTGCTTTATTGCAAGGACCTATATTCTCCAATTTTAGGCATATCAGCAAAATCCAAGGATATGATTGATGATGATTGGAAGAAGATGGACCAGAAGGCGGTGGGGTTTATTAGACAATGATTGGATGATTCTGTGTTCCACCATGTGTCTACAGAAACCTCAACCGCTAGCCTATGACTGAAATTACAAGGGCTGTATGAGAGGAAGACAGCCGGTAATAAGATTTTTCTGATAAGGCGACTTGTGAATCTTAAGTTCAAAGATGGTGGTTCTGTGGCCGAGCACATGAATGAGGTCAGTAATATAGTGAACCAACTCTCCTCTATAAAGATGGTTCTAGATGATAAATTGTAGGCTTTGCTTTTGCTCAGTTCATTGCCTGACAATTGGGAGACATTGATTGTGTCTCTAAGTAACTCCGCGCCAGACGGAAAGATATTCATGGAACAGGTAACCAGTTGTCTTTTCAATGAGGAGACAAGGAGGAAGTCTCAGGGGTCTACTCAGCAAGAGGCTTTTGTGACACAGGAACGAGGGAGAGGAAAGAACAGGAAGGGCGGAAAGGCCCGAGATAGATCAAGAGGCAAGTCGAGTAACATAAACGATGTTGATTGCTGGAATTGTGGCAAGAAGGGCCATTACAAGCATGAATGTCGTGGTAAGAAGAACAACAAGAAAGGAAAATGGAAGGAAGATGAATCAGATTCCACTACGGTCACTTCAGATGGTGACATTGTAGTTATTCTTTCTGCAGATCATGATATATGTCTCACGGCTACAAGTCAGGACACCGACTGAGTGGTTGACTCGGGAGTTTTTTTCATGCGACTCCACGCAGGGACTTCTTCACAAGCTACAAGTCAGGTGACTGGGACCGTAAAGATGGAAAATTCTGGCGTATCGAAGATCGTAGGGGTCGGTGATATTTGTGTGAGGACCGATGTGGGCTGCACATTGGTCCTCAGGGATGTGAGGCATATCCCAGCCTTCGCCTCAACTTAATGTCAACAGGAAGGTTGGATGGTGATGGCTATGAAAGCCGGTTTGCTGGTGGGCGATGGAAGCTCATCAAGGGTTCATTGATCGTGGCCAGAGGAAAGAAGTGTTGCACCCTTTACAAGGCAAATGTCAGTATGTGCAAGGGTAGATTCAGCTATTGACATGTGCCACAGGCGTCTATGACACATGAGTGAAAAAGGGCTTCAGCTACTAGCGAGGAAACGGCTCCTTCCAGACGTGACAGGTACACCTCTTAAAACTTGTCTTGATTATTTATCGGGGAAACAGCATAAAGTTTCATTTATTAAATCTGCTTCTCATGTTAATAAAGTGCATGCATTAGATTTGGTTTATTTTGATGTTTGTGGTCTTATGAGGACAAAAACCTTGGGTGGGGCATTGTATTTTGTCACGTTTATAGATGATCATCTAGAAGGGTTTGGGTTTATGCTTTGAAATCCAAGGACGTGGTCTTTGGTGTGTTTAAATTGTTTCATGCTATGGTCGAGAGAGAGACAGGTAGACCATTGAAGTGCATCTGCACTGACAATGGTGGTGAATACATTGGCGACTTTCATGAGTACTGCAAGTCCCTGGGTATACGGCATGAACAGATGGTTCTCAAGACCCCCAGCATAATGGTGTAGCTAAGCGAATGAATCACACCATTGTAGAGAGAATCAAATACATGTTATCCCATGCGAAGTTGTCTAAGACATTCTGGGGAGAACCAATGCACACGGTAGTGTATTTGATAAACAGGTCTCCATCAGCCCCATCGAATGGAGAAGTACCTGAGAAGGTGTGGACTAGACAGGATCCATCGTACAGTCATCTCAGGGTGTTTGGATGCAGGGCATCCGTTCACGTACCAAAGGACGAGAGGTCCAAGCTCGATATGAAGATCAGGCAGAGTGTGTTCTTAGGGTACGGTGATGTAAAGTTCGGTTACATATTGTGGGATCTGACCGAGAGGAAGCTCGTCAGGAGCAGAAATGTGGTTTTTTTTTAAGATCAGTGTATAGAAGACATTGGTAAGCCAGAGAAGAACCAGACTAGTTCAAGTGAGCTAGAGGACATGGATCCAGTTACTCCTCCCGTGGTGCCTGATGACGGGGGAGTACAGCAAGGTGAAGAGGATGAGGGAGTTCCTTCAGAAGATGGACCAGGGGAGCAGCCCCCACTTGATCCACCTGTTGAGCCATAGGTGAGGAGGTCATCTAGGGACAGACAACCGTCCAAGAGGTACTCACCACATGAGTACATTATGTTAACCGATGGGAGAGAGCCAGAAGATTATTCTGAAGCCCTAGCCGTCGAGCATAAGGATGGTTGAAAGCTATGCAAGAAGATATGAGATCCTTACATAAGAACCACACCTATGACATGGTGAAGTGGATACTATGGTATTTAAGAGGCTCATCCAAGTTGAGCTTATGCTATGGTGACAAAAAACCTGTGTTAGAGGGCTACACAGATACAGATATGGAAGGTGACATATACTCTAGGAAGTCTACATCGGGGTTCATGTTCACGTTTACAGGCGGAGCGGTTTCTTGGCAGAGCAAGCTACAGAAGGTCGTAGCATTGTCGACGACATAGGCCGAGTACATTGCAGTCATAGAGGCATGTAAAGAGATGCTTTGGATGAAGAGGTTCCTACAGGAACTTAGCCTGAAGTAGGAGCAGCACGTGGTCTATTGCGATAGTCAAAGTGCTATACACTTGAGCAAGAATTCAAGTCAGCACTCCGAGTCGAAGCATATAGAGGTTCGGTATCACTGGATCAGGGATATTTTGGAACAGAAGGTGTTACAGCTTGAGAAGGTCCACACGGATGATAATGGGTCAGACATGATGACCAAGGCTTTACTCAAGGGCAAGTTTGAGGTTTGTAGAAACCAGACTGGCTTGAAGAAGGTGAACTCCTCCTGAGTCGAAAATGGGGAGATTTGATGGGGATTTTTCTCCTCATCGTTGGTATTGATGAAATTGAACAGGTTTCGATATCATCGATAATTGCAGAATTTTTCACTGCTGGTTGCTGGACAGTTTTTTTGTCCTGTCGATATGATCGAGAGACTTTCAGATCATATCGAGGCTGTTATCGAGAGTGGCTCGATGGCATCGATAATTGTTGGATTTTTCACCCTTGGTCGTTAGACAGTTTTGGTCCTGTGTCGATATGATTGAGAGACTTTCAGATCATATCGAGGCTGTCATCGAGAGTGGCTCGATGGCATCGACGAGTTCCGCAGATGCGATTGCGAAAATGCATATTTTGTAGATTTTGTTTCCTATTTGGGTTACACCTCTTTCTATTCTTATATATATGGGTGTATCTGGGATTGGGGTGTATTCCGGGGTATTCTAGGGTTTCCTGAAGCTTTGCTTAGGGTTATCAAAGGTGAGAGAGAGGGAGAAAGAGAGAGGAAGTTTGTGGAAGGGAGGCTATGCTCATAGAGGTGATCTACCATATCTCAGCGCTTTCACGTCCTCGTAATCGGTGAGATCTCTCCGTTTTCTCTTGTTTCTCTTATTGTTTATCCACTCCTGTGTGAGTGAAGAAGGTTTGATCCAAGCGGTGTGTGCTTGTGATCGGTTGTAACGTTCTGCTTTATAGTGGATTGTTGATCTGGACGAGGTCCCGTGGTTTTTATCTCTTTGAGGGTTTTCCACGTAAAAATCCCTGGTGTGATGTGGTATATGCTTTGATTGTTTTTCATTGCATTATTGTTCCATAATTCTAGTTTGTTTCGAGGGGCTAGATCCTAAGGTTTTGTGCAAGGCCCCCCAACAGCTCCGTCTAACCAAACATGTCCCAAGCAAAATAGATGGGATTAAGAAGGATTGGGTGGATTTCAAGGTAATGATGGTGATGTCAGTGGATTGCTGGCAATCCCATGGGATTGCTATATCCAACTTCTGCCTGTTTGGCACGCCCGGCCAAATCCCGAGATTACTCCTTCCAATCCATCCTAATACAAGCTAATCCCATCCACCCTGCCCAGCCAAACAGGCCCTCATTGTGTTTGGCAGCCTGGAGTGTGAATCACTTTTAATCCGAAAGTACCTATGTATGTATATTTACAGGGATTTGAATTTAAATACTAAATCAACTTTAATATCTCTAATTAGTGAGATATGTAATTTTTGACACAATGGTTGTGATAAGCCCGCTGAAATATATGCTTTGCCTAAAAACGATGAAATTCGAAGTCTTGAATGGGCCACAAGCACAAGGTCATGTCTAAGTGACTAACCAACAATTGTTAATCATTGATTTACATTGACAATGTTCGGACAATGCTGGACAATGTTCGGACGGTGCTAATTTACATGGATAATGTTTAAATGGTGTTGATCATCATTAGTGGGCCATGTGCCCAATAGAATGATAGTGTATGATGACACACATGTTACACCAGCAACTATTGAAATGATTTCAGGTGTAAGCTCACACCGTGGATTTGAAACCCTCTCAAAGATAGAGGTGGGCATCGGTCCGGATATGACCGGATTGGGTTCCGCCCGATCCGATCCGAAAGGTTGGTGGTTTGGCCCGAATCCGATCCGATCCAAAACCAAATCCGAGTCCCCTGACCCGAACCGAACCGATACGTGATTCCCCTGACCCGAACCGACTCCGACTCGGTCAAAGAAACTAATTCGGATCGCATGAACCTAATTTAACTGTTTCATGTGTGATGTGGTTAACTTCAATATTTAATATATGCCATTTATTTTTTCAAGGCCTAAAATGATATTTCAAAATGGATGACCGGCTTAGATGAAACATATACATCGAGGTGGGCCTCACATGGCTCTGAAAGTGCTTTTCATATACATATACCCGTATTTACTGGACGTTAACTTGCCGTGCACGGCAAGCAACTGTGACCTTGCTTTTCACGCTTGCACAGTTGTGTAAATATCTAGGGGCTTTTCGGTCATATTCATATTAGCCATCTGTTTTCTGATTATCTACACAGTCATCTCAGCCTTTCCATCGTTGGATGATTACTGGGTATTTGCTTTCTTCGTCTCGATGTATAGCTTACTCAGGCTTTTATTTCTCTTACGCCATCTCTACGATCAAACACAAGAAAACCAGACAAGAGGGAGAGAGATTGAAGGTCCCTATATGGGTGGTTGCTTCTGCCTTCAACAATTTTATTTTATTATTTATTATTATTATTATTATTTTTTGCAGATCGTGTTGCAATGATCGCAAATGTTGTTTCCGTCTGGGCAATTGCCGCCTTCAGCATCATTCTTGGGTTTTAATTATTTTTCATTCCCCCCACCCCCCCCCCCCCCCCCCCCCCCCCCCCCCCGCAAAAAAAAAAAAAAAACGATTGTTATGGCGTTATGTATGGGTCTTATCCAAACAGTCCATTCATTTTTTCCTATCATTTTAGGATGTAAGCCCAAAACTAAAGCAGATCCAAGGCTCAAGTGGACCACACTAATCTTGGATCTACTACAATTTTGAGCATATATCTTAAAATGATATATACAAAATGAATGGACAGTATGGATAAGACTCATACATCAGGTGGCCACTCAAAGATCCTACCCGGATCGGGTCGGGTCGGAACGAATCGGATCTAAACGGGTTGGATTCCGAATCGGATCTGTTCGAGTAAGTATAAATCCGAATCCGACCCGAAAATCTTTCGGATCTATACTGCCCGACCCGAACAGGTCCGATATGGGCCATCGGTTCTGTTCGGAACGAGCCGGATCTGGTCGGATCGGGTCGGATCCGCCGGATCGGGTCAGTTCTGCCGACCTCTACTCAAAGAGGGGATTTGAAACCTCGCAGTTTTGAAACCTCAGGTACTGTATGCTGCCAAACACGAGGGGATTTGTCCACGGTGCCAAACGACCCCTGAGGTTTTAGATTTCATTGGTTATTGAGCCAGACATGCCTGGCATGCCAAAAGCTCAAGTGGATCCCCCACAGGAAATAGTGTTAGTGTTAGTAACGGAGATGGATTGGCTATCCCCCTGCCACTAGCCAATGGCTGGTGGTTGGTGGTACGCGGGACATTCATGTCGTCCATTTAATTTTATAGATCATTTTACTGTTCCAGACAAAAAATGAGGCATATCCAATCTAAAGTAGACCACATTACATGAAATAGTGTTGAATGAGTCCAGCATTAAAAACTTTTTGGGAGCTGTTAAAGTTATGGATCAAGATAATCTTTATTTTTCCCTTCATCTAGGTTTATATGACCTAATAAACAGATTGGATGACAAATAAACAGTACAGTGGGCCTAAGGGAGATTTTAATGGTGGGTATCCAATCACGATTATTTTCCTGTGGTGTGATTCACCTGATTTTTATATCCCCCTAATTCTTAGGATTAATCCCTAAAATGATATGTAAAAATGAATGAATGGAATGGATGAAACACATACATCATGGAAGGGCCAACAGAGCACCGACCACCAGCAATCTACGTTATTTCATCTAAGAGTCATCTATTATTAAAATATAACATGTGTCTGGTCCCTTCATTTGTCTTCAAAGCCAATATTGATTTCTAGACAATAACGTACCATCTCTTCCCCACCCGCAAGAGGCATTCAGTACAAGCGCCAGCGTGAAGACAGTGATCATGTGATGTGACAACCGGTAACATTTGTCTCGTCTCTTCATTTGTTTTTTAGGTAATTATTGATTTCTAAACAATTACTACCCTCTCTTCCCCGCTCCGAAGAAAGTGACCACTTTTGGAACGTGAAAAGTATGCGTGAGATTTCAATGTACAAGGGAAACGGATTGGCTACTCCCATGCCACCAGCAAATGGCTAGTGGTCAGTGCTATGCGGGCCTCACTATGACGTATGTGTCTCATCCATGCTGTTCATCTATTTTTCTAGATCATTTTATGGTTTTAGACCATAAATGAGGTATATTCAAATCTCAAGTGGATAACATTACATGAAACAGTGTTGAATGAACATTGACCATTAAAAACTTTTTGGGGGTTATAAAATTTTTAGATCAAGATGATTTTTGTTTATTCCCAACATTTGGGTCTGTATGACCTAATAAACAGATTGGATGTCAAATAAACAATACAGTGGGCCTCAGGAGGATTTTAACGGTGGATATCCAATCATTATTGTTTTCCTGTTGTGTGGTGCACCCGAGATTTGTATCCCTTTCAGGTTTTCAGGTGGATGAAACACATACTGGGAGGGGGAGTAGCCAATCCGTGTCCATGGATAAGCTGGACCGTACGGTAAGAGCGTGTGGTCACTTTTAGCCAATTGAGACTGAATTTACAGCTGGCCTGACCAATGCGTGGTCACGAGGAACCTGTACCGGAAGCAGATAGCATGCTGAGTAACTGGGTGGAGCTCAACGTGATTTATTTATTTTATCCAATCCATACATTCATTTTACCATATAATTTTAGGGCTTTAGCCTAAAAATGAAACAAATCCAAAACTTAAGTGAACCACACCTCAAGAAATAGTGTGAATTGAACATTCACTGTTGAAAATATTTTGATGGACACAAAAGTTTTGAATAATTTAATATTTGTTTTTACCAATCATCCATTTCTGCGTGATATAATGAACAGGTTGGGTAATAAACATCAGTGTGTGGTCCCTAAGAATCTTTCTAACCTGGAAATCATTATCCCCACATAAGCATGACCTGCGCGGTGATGATAATTGGTTAAGAATATGCGGTCACTCTCAGCCAATTAGGACAAGAGTTTACAGCTGGCATGATCGTATATACGTTGTCATGAGTCAGGTATTCTGGAAGAGGATTGCTAATGAGCAACTCAGTATGAGTAGTAAACTTTGTGAGGCCCACTATGATTTATTTATTTTATCGTCCCATAGTATCTATTTTACTACATCATTTCAGGACTATAACTTTTCAAAAAAACAAAACAATAAGTATATCCAAAGCCCAAGTAGATCACACCATAAGAAATAGTGTGAATTGATCTTACACTGTTAAAAGTTTCTTAAGTCACAAAAGTTTTAGATCAATTTGATATTTGTTTTTTACTTGGATTGATGTAGTGTGACCAGGCTGGATGATAAATAAACATCACTATGGGCCTTAGGAAAGTTTCCATGATGGAAATTGCAGTACACAATCTAACTTCTCACGTGTGGAAGAGTAAGAATCCCACCACAGCGTGAGTGTGTGGTGATGTGTGTAAAAAATAAAAATAAAAATAAAAATTGCAGTACACAATCTAACTTTTAATGTGTGGAACTTCTTTCGCCCACCACAATTTGTGTTAGATCCAAGCTACCTATCAATTATTTTCAGACTATTTCAAAGTGTGAGTCCAAAAATGAGGTACATCCAGTAATAAACCTCATGGTGCACCCTTGAAGATTTCAAGGGTAATAATTCAATCCCCACTACTTTATGTGGTGTGGTCGACTTAAGCTTTGGATGTGCCACATTTTTGAGCTCTTGCTCTAGAATAATCTAGAAAAATTAATGGATGGTGTGGATCTAATGCATAAATTATGGTGGGGCTAAGAGATGTACCACAAATTAAAAGTTATGTTGTGTGGTACACAATCTATTAGAGGGAGAAAATCGAGCTGGTGTAATTAATGAGCGATAACACGGAACAACAACGACAACACTGGACCATG
Organism: Magnolia officinalis; assembly: GCA_021015155.1. Lineage (NCBI taxonomy): Eukaryota > Viridiplantae > Streptophyta > Magnoliopsida > Magnoliales > Magnoliaceae > Magnolia > Magnolia officinalis. The sequence continues at coordinate 112,952,980 of JAJHSJ010000002.1, forward strand.
AAAATTTATTTCTTGCTAAGAGTTGAATTTAGAAAGTTGGTAAGATGATGGCATTTTGCCATCCAAGGTCAATGTTTGAAACTTCACAAGAATAGTGGGAAACACCAACTGTTCACACGTGGCTGTCGGTAATAGGGCAGCTTGGGTGCATTAGGTACACTTTCAATTAGCCTTCAAGTTTTACCGATGTGATCCAAACTCAAGTGTAGCCGTACGTGTTGCAAACCATGGTCTGATTAGGGATTTGGATGGTACGAAATTGTTGCTAAGTTGACTTGTTGACCCTTCCACTGACATTGCACCTAAGTGGCCATCGGTCGTGCCTGCACGGCAGATCCAAATGTGCATTGAATGGTCAAAGATTGTCCTGAACTAGCATGTGCAAGGCCTCTTATATAAGTCAGGTTCAGAGGTAGGTTTAGCCATCAATACCAATTTAGCTCTTTGTGATATATATATTTTTTTTCGTGCCATTTTTTTTTTTGGGTATATTATCCACATATAATCAACTCCAAAAACATAATACAATATGCTCTTTTCGTTGGGTTTGTTTCAAGAGTGACGTGGCTTGATCACCTGCATTGATTGTTGCAAATTAATTAAGAGAAACTAGCCTTCATTATATATTGACAAGAGATTGCTGGTAACCTTCGTAAGCTGTCTCGATGCAATCCGTAGTGGAGACAAATACCGTACGTCTTAAAGAAAATAATTCTGTAACATGACTTTAGCCATTTTCCTTTTGTTTTAGTTTACAATTGGTTTATTCTCCTAATATAGTTTTTTTGAATTTGAATATGTCATTTGAAATGCATTTGGCTTTTTTAAAATTGAATTGCTGAATTCTTTCATGATGTTTGAATGCAGCTGCCCATGGACAAATGCCACCATAAATAAAAGGCATACTTGGCATCAATATGCAATCCAATCCATTCACTGATGTCAAGATGAAAAAATAATAATCTAAAAATCACTTAATTTCAAATTTTAATTGGGCCACACCATGTGAATATAGATGTTTTAAGTGCACTTTTTGTTGGGGATTTTAAACTGCGGAATCACACAGATCTAGATCTAGGATAGCAATCCAATGACACCATGCGCACACAAGAGAACATAGATTTAACGTGAAAAAAACCATGGCACAAAGCGACAGATCTCCACTATGAAAATAGAAATTACAAAGAGAGAGGACTTATCCGATTCGAACAACCTCGAATCTCACCCTTGCTACAGCCTTTAGAAACCCTAAAATCCTTTTAGGAACCCTTGGAACTCCTTTAGAAAGCCTTGGAATACCTCTCAATCCTGCATACACCCCTTTATATAAGTTTAGAAAGAAGTAGAATCGGAATAGGAAATAAAAAACGCAAAATCTGCATTTCCACAGAAAATCTGCGTAACATCTTCGATGTCATCGAGAACCGACCAAAATTGTCCAGTGACCAGGGGTGAAAAATTCTGTGAATTATCGATGGCATCAAACAACCGTCGATGTCATCGACGACTGACTTCAATGTCATCGAAACCTTGTCGATATCATCGACAGACCACCAGACAGATTTAAGACATTTGTCCATAACACTTTTAATAGGGTGGCTCGCTTAAAGTGTTGAATCGACCTGTGTTTTGAGATAAGGGCAAAAAAGGGTGGTGTACCTACTGGATGGTGTTGATTTCATGCAGGTTAATGCTAGTAAGCCTTTTTTCCTAGTGCCAGCCCTAACAGAGGTCACAAGTTATAGCTCATTCTTTTAATTAGACTATGATCTGATACATATGACTAGTTCAAAACAACTCAGATTCAATCCTACCAGATTTGATTGGATACCAAGACTCTCCAGTCAATCTCAACCCTCGACTGGTCGAGCACTGTTCACTCAACTGGTTGAGCCGACCCTCGACTGGTCGAGCACTGTTTACAGAGCTCGCTGAACTTTGAGTCGAGTGACCCAGGACCGGTCGAGCAAGCTGCAGGACTAGTCGAGCAGCGCGGGGATTCTACTGTTTGTGGAATCCGAACCGCACCTCATCTCCTCTGACTTGAGGAGGAAAACCCCATCAATTTTTACCATGAGAATGATCTTACCGGCTGAGTGACTTATATAGGCATCCAAGAGACCTATTTTCTAAAATTCTTTCGGCATCGCATGCCTTTTAAATTATTAGCTATTTAGGTGCTTGCTGTTATTAGCTGTTAGCCTCCTTATGCCTATTTGGTTTTGGTTTTGGTTTTATATTTTTTAAGAGTTTTAGCCATTTACCAGCCTATTTATCTACTAGCTATTGTAAAAGACATGCCTGCTTAAATGTTTTCCAAATACCTGCTTATTATTTTAAAATAAGGTCAAAAACTTTTTTTTTTTTTTGGGTTAGCTTGTTAGTACACACCCATGTCAGTACACACACTTAAATATTTTCCAAATACCCGCTTATTATTTTAAAATAAGGTCAAAAACTTGTTATTTTAACTTTGACTAACATCTTGCAAATGGGTTAAATTGTTATCTTTGTACAAAAGATTATTTTACTCCTTGTTTTAAATTAATTGAACCCTTATATCTTGGGGAGGTACTTACGTTGAATCCATGTGTAATGGGACTTTGTTGTGGGCTACACAATAATGGCTTTGTTTGATTAGGCCATTTATCCATGTCGGATAATTATTTTAAGAAATGAGCCAAAAAAATGAAGTAGATACAAATATTAAGTGGACCATACAATTGTTTTACAATTGAACATCTATCATGAAAAGCTAAATGGGGCTGCTGTAATGTTGACTTGCTATCCAACACGTTGATTAGGTCACACAGGCCTGGAAGAAGGGAAAGCACAAATATAGCGTGATCCAAAATGGTGTGACGTACATAATCAGCACAGGGACCTATAGGGCACATGTTCAATCACCAATGTTTATTGTGATGTGGTACACTAGAGATTGGATAAACTTGATGTTTGAGGTCGTGCCCTAAAGTAATTATAGAAATTTTACTACTGGTGTAGATAAATTATGTACATCATATAGGGCCCACAGATCACAAGGGCAGAGTCTTGTAACTGCTTGAGGATTGCAATTATCTCCTTTTTCTTGCCATTAAATTTTTAGTTGGCCCACTGTGATATGCATGTGAAATCCATCTATGCCATCATCACACCAATTTAATTCCTTAGACCAAAGTTCTTGTCAACACGTGATTGCAGTGGACCACATATTGACAAGAGTACGCGGCAACACCTGTTCTCAAAAGTTTTCCATTTGTGTGGCGCACTTGAATCAATGTTAGCCTTCATATTTTGTCTTTATGCATCAAATTTAATGGGCTACCACGTGGATAGAGTGGATTTGACATGAACATGAAGGCATAGCCCATCTAAGTAGCCTACCTATCGTTTTGTATTTCATTTGAAAAAGAAGGATATACCGTGTTTATTCACCTTTCTGCCCTTATATGCTGCCTGTACCTCTTAACAAGCTGTGGCCCTAGCTGTGAGGCCCAACTTGATGTATGTATTACATATCCGTCCATCCGTTTTTTCATATCATGATAGGACATGAGCCCAAAAGTGAAGTAAATGCAAATATCAGGTGGACTACACTACAAGAAACACGTTATGACTTGTTACTAAGAGTACTATTGTTGATAAGTGGTAATTTATGGAATGTTTTATTTGCAAGTGAGTAATTACACCATCCAACATTCCTACATAGTTGTAGCTTTGTAACAAATTATCCCATCTATCAGTTTCCTGGCAAAACTCATTTTTAATCTAACAAATTATTTTAAGGCATTGAATGCGTGTGCGTGGGTTGAACAGTACAAGGGAGACAGAAGGGTGGGTGAATATTGCAAAGGAGAGAGAAGTACACGTGTTATTAAAAAGTAAAATGGCATTTATCTCATTTTTAAAATATGAGCATTACTCTCTGGTTAAAACCCCACCAACCTCACCGCACGACCCTCAGGACCATGTAAACGGATTGGCTACTCCCCCCGCCCACCGGCCAATGGCTGATGGTCGGTGATCTGTGGGCCCCCACTATGATGTATGTGTTTCATCCATACCATCCATATATTTTTCCAGATCATTTTTTGGTATAAGGCCAAATACAAGATATATCCCAATCTCAAGTGGACCACATTACAGGAAAAATTTTTGAATGAGCGTCACCAATAAAAACCTTTTGGGGGTCATAAAAGTTTTAGATCAAGATGATTTTTTTTTTTTTTTTTTTTCCATCATCTAGGTCTGTATGACCTAATCAACAGATTAGATGTCAAATAAACAATACAGAGGGCCTTAGGAGGATTTTTATGTCGGCTATCCAATCAATATTGATTTCCTGTGGTGTGGTCAACCTGAGATTTATATCCCTCTAATTTTTGGCATTAAGCCCTAAAATGGATGAACAGAATGGATGAAACACATACATCATGGTGATGCCCACAGAGCATAACCATCAGCCACAGGGCTGATGGAAGGGGGAGTAGCCAATCCGTTTCCCAGAACCACCGTCCTTTCTTTTCCCTTCACTCTCTCTCCGTCTTCTCTCTCTTCTTTGAACAGTACGTGGGCCTACATTAATGGTTGTGAGAATTCCACACGTCCATTTATTTTCCAGCTCATGCTAGGGCATGGGCTCAAAAATGAGGCAATCCAAAGATCAAAGTGGCCCCATGGTGCCCCAAGATATTTCAAAGGTCCACCTTATGGGCTCGTGCCCTTAAAAAAAGCTGGTAAAATGGACAGATGGTATAAAACACATGCATCACAGTGGGCCCCATAGAGTGGGGTCCGCAGGGGTATCCCAGCTGGCTGCGTGGGCTCCAAATGTCTGAGAAATTTACCACGTACCTCTGCTTCTCCAACTCATGTTATAACAGGTTCCAAACAACAAGATAGATCCAAAGCCCAAATGGACCACCATGCAAGAAACAGTGAGGATGTAACACCCACAAGCCTTGAAAGTGCCACAAAAGTTTTGGGTTTGGCTACTATTTGTGTTTTCAGTTCATCGCATATAAATAGGTGGGCCTTGGAAAGGTTTCGATGGTACTGTGATCTCCATCCCCACTATTTACTGTAGTGCGGTCCCCTAAGTTTTGGATTTATCTCATTTTTTAGATCATGTCCTAAGCTCGAATAAGTACTCACAGACATCTTGCTAGGTAGACTCTACCCAACTTCCCACACATGAAGTGCAGTTGCGCGGGGCCAGGGGACCCGTGGTATCGAATCGGTTTGGGTAATATCAAATCCGATGCGACTCAGCGAGTCAGTCAATGATTCGTGGCGAATCCAATGGAAAGAGAGAGGTTTGCTAATCTCGTATAGCCTAGCCGCACGTGCTAACAAATTGCACGTGTATTTGATCCAAGCATGTTTTATGTGGACACCAATGTGTAGAATTCCCGGGCCAAGAATCAAAATGTCCGCTCATCAGATCGTCCATAGTGTTAAAAACAAATGAATGGCTAAAAGGGTTAGCCAATGGTCCAGTTTCAATATTCATATGTACTCCACCGATGAGTTACGCTTGCCTGCCAACTGAACAAGAGAACCTACCTAATGGGCCCACTTAACGAACATATCAGATGGTGCACATTCGTTCCAATGTTCTCGTGTATTGGAACATGAGGTCGAGCTGTGTGGGCTGCACCGTGATGCGTGTCGACCATCAACACCGTGCATTTGATGGGTCCCCTTTAAATTATGTGATATCCCAAAAATCAACCATATACGGAACTCAGGTAGGCCATAACATCTAAAATCATGTGAAGACATGCCAAAAACATATAAAAGCACTTGGTGGAGCCCAACTGAGTTTTGAATGCTGCTGAAACCTGGTCTGAACTCTCATCCAAGTGGGACACACATAATTGATGGGCTGGATTTGCAAACCACATCTCGGTGGGCCCAAAACATGATTATGAATGTTTTAATGGTGCACGGCCCCTCTCAACTTCTGTATGTGGTGTGGCCCACACAAGTCACGGATTGACTTGATTTTTGAGACCTAGTCCCGGGAAGGAATGGTGCATCTGACTGATGGGGTAGATGTTCGAAACACATCACGGTGGGGCCACACAGCTCGAACTCATGGGACGTTCCCATCAGCTCGAGCTCAGAGTACCTTTTCCCATATATATATATATATATATATATATATATATATATATATATATATATATATATATATATATATTGTAGGAAATAGTGTGAATTAAACAACAACCATTGAAAACTTCTCAGAGGCAAAGGAAGTTTTGGATGAAGCTGATATTTGTGTTTTTCCTTTATTTACGTTTGTGCGATTTTATTAACATGTTTAATTATAATTAAATATGATTATGAGCCCTAAAAAAGTTTCAATGGTAGTGACCCCACTGTTTCTTGGGGGTATAGTCCATTTGCTTTAGAATGATTTGGAAAAATGAATGGACGGCATGGATTAGATAAATACATCCACGGTGAGACGTCCCACAAAGTTTTCTGAATACACTACTGCGTGCTGAGTTACTCAGTCCGGAATCCGCTTCCAACCACGTTCAATCTGCCACGTGTATGGTGATGATGGAAGCACTATAAGAGTGAAGAAGTCCACGCCAGCGTGAAGCTATAGGAAAGAGGTGGCAAGGAGATCCACGATCAACATCAAGGAAAGTGTGTAAGATTCATATGGATGAGCAGGACACGCAAGCACAATGATTAGTAGGGTACTGAGAGGGTAATGCTCCCGTCGCTTAGGGCCAGTTTGGGAGCGTGGATTTGGAACCCCTGGACCCGCTGTGATGACTTTGATAGCTCAAAAGCAACAACTACACTAGCGTGAGTGTGTGGGGGTGTGCGTGCGTGTGTTTTTTTTAAAATAATAATAATAATAAAAATAACAACTACACTATAGCATTCACGGCACGAAATCAACAGCTCATCATCACGGTGAGGCCCACACGATTTGCCCCATTTCGCAGGCATCAAGACTCTCACACGCTCACCATTGGAAACATCTATGGCTGGTAGATGGCAGGCTTACGAGGCCTGTCGCAGTAGAACTTCATGTCCAAGCAATGGCACATTGGAGGGATGGATCTGGTGCATGGCTGCATGCACACATTCCACATGACTCATGGCGTTATGTCAACATTGGCACAATGACACTGGAGAATCTTTGCACTTTTGTGCAGTAAATTGGAAAAAAAAAAAAAAGACTATTAGAGCTTTAAGGAAATTCTTTAACAGCGTGTATTCATCATCATCATCTGATGCATACAGATGTGTACATTTCATCAAGTGAACATTAGCAATGAATTTAATGGGGTTTCAACTGGGAGAGTCGGGCCCACTTTGTGGTGGGTCCATGATCCTCAGGCGGGCCCAATGTAGCTTGTGGTCATTTTCCTTGGCTCTTAACTGTCTCGAGGCCCAAGACCCAACATGCAAATGCGTCTTGGCCGGGCTTGTACAACACTGATGGGCTTCCATTCGCTTTCGAGGCAATGGGCTGAAGATGGACTGTAATGGCTCACTGGGTCCATGTTCCTCAGGCGAGCCCAACGTAGCTTGGACATGTTTTTTGAATGGGCGGCCCGATGGCCTCGGGCGTTGGTTTTACCATGCGGTCTAGCTGTGGACAGACTTCGTCTGGCTTAAACCCCGCCAGTTAGACAGCCGTAGGTACTAGGATTGCGTGCAGACTTGACTCAGGCTTGAAAAACAAATGGACCCACGGACTTAGCCCGGGCCTGAGAATAAATGTGCCGACGGCCGTGGCCCATTTCCACCCTTGGAAAATGAGAGAGAGAGCCTGCTCCAAATATGTGACTGAAGCGCAAGAGAAGTGGCAAGGAAGGCCACTAACACCAATACGACCAAACTCGCACCACTCCTTTCCATTACCATTCATTCCTCTCTCTCATTCTCTCCTCTCTGTTTCTGTACGCTCAACATGGCACATATAGGTTTAGCTTTTTTATCCTTTTCATGCATAAACAGATTACGTGGCAAGTCATCTAGGAAGATAAATGATGTGGCGATTTGCCCAAGACAAAAGCTCACGTGGGTCTCGCTACCAAGTTGCCCGGGCAGGCCCAAAATTTCAGCCCAAACATGACCTGGGCAGTTACCCTATGCCCTTAATTGGTGGGTATTTTTGTTATTTTAGAAAAAAAATCACGCTTTAACCTAGGCAAGTTAGAAAAAATTAATGGAAGGTACCTCTTTAACAATAACTAATTGATTAATTAAGTAGCTTAATGAAAACTTAATTTAACTTGATTAATTAACTTAATGAAAACCTAATCTACAAAGGTACTGGGATGTAAATATCATATTAATGAGGTACTATTTTGTAAAATTCTTTATTTTATTAAGATCTCTACATATCTCTCACCTAGGGCTGTCAATGGGCCGAGTTAGGGCTGGGTTGAGCTCTGTCTAAGCCTGGCCTGTAATTCTAAACCTAAGCCCAAATACAACCGGGGCTCGTGACGGGTTGAAATTGTCACGCCATAAACTCGAAAACCAGGCTCACAAAATTCTCAATCGCCGAATCCGGCGCCGACAGCCTCCGTAGAACCCCATTCTCGGCTCACAGCGCTCATTCGTCAGGTTCCGATTTTGGGATGCTATAAGGAGGATTTTCAACATCAATTTGATTCGTAATAAGCATAACCAAAGGCATAACCCATAAACAACAACCAAAAACTCCATCGCATTTTCACTATGATAAAAAACTTTACAAGTACAATGAGCATAAAGGAAAATACAATGATGATAGACAAAAAGCTCCAAAATGATCAGCTCTGCGCTCCTGCCTCAGCGCTACTGCGATCCAACGTCACCTGCACGCAACGGCCATGCATCCCATCGTATCAAATATCTTCTCCACATCGGCGCGCCATCTCTCAGCTGCCGTCGGGTCTAACTCGCACTGGAAACGCTGGGGATCGAGCCGTTGGAACTCCCGAAGAAGGGCACTCGCGCGATCCTGCTCAGCTTGATCCGGTGAAACAACAGGGTGTCTGCTCTGCCCCTGAAGTGCGGCCGTCACAGCCTGTAACATCTGCTGTAACTGGGAAGTACTCACGGATACGGTCGGATCTGCACCGGTCTCTATTGGAGGAGCTGCATCCATAGGCTGGGCAGTAGAAATCTCTGGTAGTGGAGTTGCATCCATAGGCTGGGCAGTAGGAATCTCTGGTGGTGGAGCGGAGATCGTCGGTGGTAGTGCGGGAGTCGATCAGGTCACTCTCCGGCACAGCATGTCCTACAGGAAAGATCGAAGGCACCTATCAACTTGGAAACTCTCAAAGGCACGTACGTTAAGGGTCGGTAATAAAAAATCGCTATGCTATCCAGACTAAGGACTCAATCATTCTAACTCATAGCAGACACGTAATGTTGTTCTTGGTTATTTCCGAGTTATGCTCTGATACCAACTGTAAGGCCCACCCCCATAGCACATGATATTGTTCGCTTTGCCGAAGCTCACGGCTTTAAAACGCGTCATATCTGTTAAGGGAGGAACCCAACATATAACCACCATAACTCCAGACAACTCTTCCGATGTGGGACAAGTTACGCTACAGTCAACTACAACAGTAGCTCGCCCAGCACAGTAGCCTGTCAGCCACACAATAGTCTGCCAACCACACCTGGGGGCCCGCCCACATATGTGCCCGCCCACGTGTGCCTGCCCACATGACGCAGCGACCGAGGCATCACAGAAATAGTCCAGCCTAGGATATTTGCACAAAGCTCGATTGGAGTTCACCCAACCTCAAGCCCAAGCCTTGAATATCTATGTGGATAAATGATATTTTCGTGTGCCATGTGTGAAAGAGAGGAAGAGAATGAAGGAAAATGAAGAAAAGTAGGTTTAGAAAAGACTTATCGGGCTGGGCCGGGTTTATGAACTGTTGGGGAGCTAAGCCCGAGTCTAGCCGGATTGACAATCGGGCTCCTTATTTAAGTCTGAGCCCGACCGTCGGGCCTGATACACCACCCCAAACCTGGCCCAATACGAGCCAAGGCTAAAGGCCCATCAGAACTACCCAGCCCATTGATAGCCCTACGCCCACCTCTTTCATATATTTTTACTATTTTTAATTAAATAAATACACAAAATATGACAGTGTAGTCTCTAATTCCTAATGAGATTCAACCATGAGAGGATACATATGAGCCAGCAGTTTTGTTGAGCACACACGCATGTGCAATAAACTCACGTGCACGCCACACATGTGCCAACATCACATGTAAGTGCCATATCTAATTCATCCATTGGCTGGTAACCAAAAGAAATCATGATTATGCATCTATAATGTTGACAAGCTCACATTGTTGGTACAACTCAGTTAATGCACACCCACCACATGAGTCCTATACATGTGTAATATCTAGGGGTGTTAATGGGCCGGGCTGCCCTGTCAGGTTTATGGACTGGCCGGTCTTAGGCTGGATTTGGACTGAAATATCACGCACAAGGGTTGGGCTTAAGTTTCAGATTTCAAGCAGTTTGTAAACAAGCTGGGCTTAGACTAAGGCATTCACTCTGACCAACAGATGCGATGCATCACGGTAGGCCCAGGGACTAAAAATTGGTCTCTTCATTGTTTGAGATGGACCACACGGTTAGAAACAGCATACAGGACAACACACATATTCCAAAATGTTTTCCTTGGCACGGCTCACTTGAATGATAGATGGTCTTGGTTCTTTGCTTCTAAGTACAATATTTGATTTTGTATCTAACCATTGGAGTGGATTTTATATAATCATCACGATGGATACTACAAATATCAAGGGTTGATATTTCTCTCCTAACTTGTTTCCTTGGTGTGGCGCATCTGAAATACAGTTAATCCCATTTTATTTTTTTTAATGGATATAAAATAGGGTTACACATTTAATGGATGACAAGTCCAAATGCAGCCCTATACCTAGCAAGGTTTCCATACACATCCTTGTATGCTCTGGAATCTTGAGAAATGATGGTCACTGATTTTTGGAAAGAGTGTTCTAAAAATCAACACCCTGATCCATAGCTCAAGTGGTAGACTGAGAGAAGATACCTCGTTTCAACACTTAGGCCTTGGAATCGATTCCCTAGTGGGGGTGGCTAACAGTGGAGTGTGTACCGAAAGTCTTTCTTGTACCAAGAAGCTAATAGGAAAAAAAATGAAGCAGATGACTTCGTGACTATATATCCTTAGTGACCCAATGTGATGGCATTTCCAAATATTTTTTAGGTTGAGGATGAATTGCTCAATAGTGTTGAGACATGGTGGGATTTGATTAGGTTATGTGTTGTTATACATGGTTAACTACCTACTTAGCCTAATAACTTTCTAATATGCTTTGCACAAGTTTCATCTTTGACAACAATACTTAGCCCAAATCAAATCTCACCATGTCCCAACACCACTAAGTTACTTAGCCTTGGAAATCCCTTTCAAGCATGCTCTGTGTAGTCCCATCTCTAGCAGTAGCATATGGCTCAATTAAATCCTACCTTGTTGGGTCACCAGGGATATCCGGGTGATTCAATAACATAGCAATGGACATTGATTCTAAATCCTACTCACTCATCAGGTGGGTCCATCAGATTTTAAATCCTGCTCATGCATAAGTGGATCTTTAACTGACCATGATGTATATTCCTCGCATTCATTTTTAGAGCTCATTTGAGGCCACGGCCTAAAAAATGATGTAAATCCAAATCTTAAGTAGATCACACCACAATAACTAGTGATGATTGAATACCCACCTTCAAAAACTTCTTGGGAATGTTTATTTTTCATCCAATCTGTTGGTAAGGTCACAAAAACTTGGAAGAGCCAGACAAATATAAGTTGGATCTAAAACTTCTGTGGCTCACAAGAAATTTTTAATTGTTGATAAGTATTGTTTACCGGATATGAGGATCAACTTTATTTTTGGAACCAAGAAATGAAATGACATGTAAAACGGATGAATGACATAGATGTAAGGCACATACATCAAAGTGGGCCACACGGTCAAAGGATGAAAAAAAAGATGTCTACTGTTATAAACTTCCTAGGCTCCACCTTGATGTTTATATGCCGAAAACACAAAAAGCCTTAGCCTGATATAAAACTTGTGTGGCCACACGATTGTTTCAACAGTAGTCACTCAATCCTATTGTTTCCTCTCGCGTGGTCCACTTGGGTTTTGCATCCGCCTCAATTTTGGCCTCACGTTCTTTAATGGGGTTTCAATTTTGGCCTCAATTTTAAGGCTATTTCCTCAATAATACCAAATTTGGTGCTTACAGTTTACTTTTCATCTCCATTTAGCTTGTTTATTGTAGTTCAATTCAATACTGCATCCAAACACAACCTTAAATGGGGGAGCATTGTGTCAGGTTTAGTCCCTCTCTAAGTCTTCTTAAAACTATTCTATTAGTAGTAAGTGAGTCATTTACATTGATTAGTGTGTGGATTATATACTTCTCAAGGTCATCTTGTTGCGTGCATTTTTGTTGAAGTGGGTGAAAATGTTCAGATAGCACACTGATCTTGCACATTGAAGTCTACAATCATAGAATCTATTTGGCCCTGGTTTTATCTGAGAGACAGAGTCATTGATCCTATTGCACCAATGGGCAAGATCTGATAGGAGGCTCTGTCTTAAAGATGGCAAGCTAATCATGGCTTTAAGCCGGGAATCTATTTAATTAGTTCCCTTGCTCTCATTTTGGTCATTGGCCCATCATGTAGGTTGAACTGGAAACTTCGCCCTTCTATTCTTCCCGATCCTGCACTCGTTCAAACTTTGAATGGTGGTTCATGCGGAATATTTCCAAGGCTATGAAACTAATTATAGTAAATTTTTTAATCTGCTTTCCTTTTCTATTTCTTTTGGAAGTTTACAACAAATTGTGTGTTTTGGGCGTCGTTTTGTGGTCTGCTTGAGTTTTCCTTTAGGAAAAGGAAACATGCTCATGGTCTTACTTTCAGTCTTTTAGAATTCATTCGTGTTCATGACTCCCAAGTCAATTCATTTCTTTTTCTTAGTTTTGACATGTACTTCTAGCAATATCCCCAGTTGGGTCACCATGTTGTCTTCATCCTGACTTATAGATGCTAAATTTGGTGTTGACTGGCATTGCTTTTCCTAATAGTTGCATTGACTTCCAAGCAAAAATTCATGTAGGCATCCATTTGATTCTTCAAAATGGGGTCGAATATGCCAGTTTCTCATGACGGATGGCATTTTGAACAAAGACCGAATAGTGGAACCATTAGAAGCTTCAGAAGATGACCTGCTAGTGGTAGCTACCACATTCCTTAAGAGCTTCTTTCTTTACTTCATTGGAGCTTTTAACACCTATTGCTGGCATGTATTAGCTTCTAAACATATCGATACATTCATCTCCATGCCTTTAATAAAAGATACAGGCCTTTTCATTTCAATGCATGGTAGCATTGCTAGAAATGCATATTTACTGCAAAGTTCATGATTAGATGTGGGACCTACTTATTTGATGTTACTATACCAACTTATCTGATGTTACTATTAACATAATTCATTTTGAAGCAAGTTAGTGAAGGTACTCGACGGGTTGTGTCACAAAAGATTTAACTCCATGTCAGCCATAGTGCCTTTATGAAAACTTGGGCATTGAATTACTATATTTTCTGTTAGTTGTTTGGGATGTCCTCTATTCACTGTTTTATTTTTTTTTTTTATTTTTTATTTTATTATTATTATTATTTTTTTTTTTGGAGATTGGAATCTTCTATCATTTTACACACACACCCATTTGTAAATAATATCTAAACATAAACTAGATTTTGACCCAACTACAATACAAACACTTTGTGTCATCACCACTAGGGCATAGGGTTGTGCCTCAAATACTTCTCATTATATTGAAGAAGGGACTGTCAGTATCTTACACAAAGGATGAGAAAAGATTACTCATGGTCCATTTGGTTTGTCTAAGAAAGTTGTATCTGGGGCATCCTATGTTTGTTCAGAGCTGTGGAAGTTATATTTTCTTTTCAATGAGATCCACCACATTGCCTCTGGGATAAACGTTTCTTTTATCTATGTTGGAAAGTATGGTAATGAGTTGGCCAAAAATCTCTTGCTCTCTTGAATATATCAGTAAAGAATCTGCTGCTCTTTTGATATTTTCTTTGTTGCTAAAAAAAGACTAAAACAAACCAAAAAAGGGTCCCTTCAGTGATAAAAGTGAAGTTATGAACTTTTGAAATGAAATTGTTTTAGGACATTAAGATGAAGCAGATTGTGTTTTTGAGAAGTATTACCTGATTGTACATAGGGGAAACTCGAGTAAATAGAGAAAACTGGGCAATTGAGAGAACCGTGTATTTTACTGATGCAATCATCCAAGTGGTTTATTGAAATGCTGAGCAATATCTGTGGAATTTTCTGACTTATCTACTTCATGTATATGTTTTGTTTAGCTTTGTGGAACAGAGCAACCTTGATAAATCTTAAAGATCAAGGAAGGCCCAAATGGAGCAATCCTTCTAAGCTATATTTATTTTCTTAGAAAATCAATCAGCATTACTTTATTTGTTAAAAAAAAATAGGTATGGATTATGAATTATTATTATTATTATTTAAAAAAAAAAAAAGAAAAAAAAAAAAAGAACAGCAATAGTTTGCAGAAAGTGGATGAAATATCAGGGAATATGGCTCTGTGGAGCCTCGTATTCACTTCAAACTCAGCTTCAATTCGGAATCATTTGGTAAATGAAAGGTATATGGATAAAATAGCAGAGAACATGTAAAACTTCATTTGTATTCTCTTGTTTTGGTAACTGAAATTCAGTTCAGTTTGATAGATTAAAATTGTTTCAAATTCTTTCTATTCTCGCATCTCTGTCCTACGCATTAAGGTTTGGTAGTGAGTTATGCACTTCATCATGAGAGATGGATTTCATCATCATCATATATATATATCCTACTCAAACACTGATCCATGTAGGCTTAGTTTAAACTATTTTAATTCTCATTCTTTCATACTTGAGCAGGTCCACTCAAAATCATACTTGAAAAGCCTAAAATGCAGCTCGAAAGTTGCCTTAATAATTGAGGTAATGAAAATTGGTTGGCATATAAATGTTTGAGTCATGAATTTTTATTTTTATTTTTTCCAGAGATATTCAGATTTCCCTTTTTGGTTACTGTCTGAAAGTTCTTTCATGATCTGTTATCTAGCTTGCTAATCATGATCTATTCTGGGTGCATAATTATCACTGCAACCCTGTGTCAGTATGACACATCATAGAGATCTTGTTAGGAAAATAATCTTTGGCTGATTCTGGTCATCCAAGCCATCACAATCCGAATGATGTTCTGCATCAAAGAAATCATAAGATCCATAAGATGGAGGTTCTAAACAGTGTAAATAAGGGTTGAATTGTATCAACCAATGTTTGATATGTTCTTCATTTTCCTAATACATCTTAAATATATACTAAGTCCCTGTTTGCCAGTTTGGTAGACACCTAAAAATGAGTTGATCACATTTAGTTAACAGAATTTATGCATTAGAGATCTTGATCTCTAATGCATATTGAGTTCATGTTAACAGTGATCGTGAATTGAATATCAAAATCTCTTATACGTAATTTCAGTTAACTAAAATGAGATCAACTCATTTTTAGGTGTTAATGAAATAGCTTTGCATGCGAAGTAAGCCTTCATCACGTTATCAGAAATTTCTCTACTAATGCATATTTATGTATACTGTGATCAAGTTTTTTTTTTTTTTTTTTTTTTTTTTAATGAATTGGTATAGCGTGTTTTCCCAACTTGGTTCCTGTCTAATGTTCTCATATTCCATCTTTTACCTAGAAGGTGAGAACTTAATTCCTATCTCTCATTTACCTTATAGTTTAACCTCCCTGCTGTCTTCGGTTCTTCATGCTTGATTACAAGACCTTACAACTGAGAGGATAATTGGTCATATGGACAAGAGAAAGGCTCTACTTTCTAAACTCGGGTTCATTTTGCACTCCTGTCCAATTGTGCAACCTAGAGATTTTTAGTGGTTTTAGGTTTTTTCATGTCCGAGCTTTTGGATCATATGATATAAACACTTCAAGGCAATCACTGCAAGAATTATGTTTTTTACTAAATATTTGCTTACCAATGCAGTAGTCGTATGGAATATGTCAATCAATGTTCCGTTGGAGTTCCTTTTGTTTTACTTTATCGTAGGAGAGAATTGGACTTATTTGCATTTGGTGATATCATGATCTTATTGTATTCTCTAGTTGTTTTGAGTGTGGTAAGATTGGTGTTGTGGAAATTTATGACTGAATGATTGTTTCAAGTAAATTGTTTAGGTCCCCCCAGTGGCACTGCTTCCTAACTTTCTGGTGCAGAGTAAAGTGCTTTATCCATTCCGCAAGCAGGTGTGGCTCCTGATTTATCTAGGCTTGTGGGGTTTATAATATTCCATCTAGTTCTAAAAAGTTGCCATGTAATACTACAGGTGGGGGGCACCATCTTGGCAGGCAAGCTTGCAAAAGAGCAGGGATGGGCTATCAATTTGGGGGGAGGCTTTCATCACTGTTCTGGGGAAAGAGGAGGTGGTTTCTGTGCATATGCGGACATTTCTCTTTGCATTCACTATGCATTTGTACGTTTAAATGTTTCGAGGTGGGTGTATCCTCACAAGATATATTCGTATAGCCTGGTGTATTTCCTGAACCAGACTGGAAACCTGAATTAAATTCAATCATTTCTGAACATATAAACCTAGTTCTATTTATCTTTTTGTGTTCAAATCTTCACAGGGTGATGATTATAGATCTTGATGCTCATCAAGGGAATGGCCATGAAAGTGATTTCTCTGATGACAGTAAAGTTCTTGATTCTTGACCTCAAAGCATGTTGGCACTAATAGATCCTTTAAGAATTTTGACCAACAGCTTAAATGTTGACAGGAAGAGTTTACATTCTGGATATGTTCAATACTGAAATTTATCCTCAGGTAAGATTCTCCTCACAATATGATATTTAAGTTTTTCTGCATGCTTTAGGTTTTCACATGGTAATTTATAGTTGCAGGCATGATTAACATTGTAGAGTCATGGCATAGGGAAGAGATGAGAGGGAAAGGAAAGAAAAAAGAGAGGAATGGTGTGGGTCGTATGTAAAACATCTCAACTCCATTGCCTTCATTAATATATTTTTCACGACGACATAACTGCCCCCACTAGCACAACACACCCATGTATACTTGGTGGGGGTTGTATGTCCCGCAACATGTGTACTACAATGCATAAAAAAGTGGGACCCAGACACACGCAGACAGATCTGATGGACCATACAGCTGTACACCCCATAATACTAGACCACAGAACTGTACAATCCACAACTTAACGTCAACACTCCTGCTAGCTGGTGAATAGATATCATCAATACCTGGCTTGGAATAAACTGGCTCAGATTGACTGTGGGCAAGCGCTTTGGTGAACATATCTACAAGTTGATCTTCATATTTGACATATGGAGTTAAAATTTCTATGTTGTAGACCTCATGGATGAAATGGCTGTTGACCTCAATGTGTTTGGTTCTTTCATGAAAGACAAGATTGCTCGCAATATGTGGAACCAAAATCCCATCTCTTGCAGTAAAATCCTCAACCACGCTAGCTCACAAGTAATATGATCCTTGACCCTACAAACTGCTTACGCTAGACTGAGGCACAACACTTTGCTTTTTTTACTTTTCCATTTGACCAAATTTTCATCCACAAACACACAATATCCAGTCAATACAAAGATGACTGTTAGGAGCATAAAGGATTCCTCTCTATGGGGCTCCTTTGTGATATTGTTCAATACATACCAGAACAGCCATGTTGCACCCTTGAAGCATGCATTAACTGACTCATACTAAAAACATAAGTGATATTTGGACGTGTGATGGTCGAGTAAAAAATTTTACCGACCAATCTATGATGTGTCCTTGAGTCCTCCATCATTTTCCATTGATCACTTGCCAACGTACATTTTTGGATTCATGAGTGTATCAAAAAACTCTGCACCAAGAAGTCTGATCTCTTATGGCAAATGCATAACATATTTCCTTTGGGACAAATTGATTCCTTCCATTGACCTTGCCATTTCTATACACAGGAAATACCCGAGCGTCCCAAGTGCTTTCTATAGAAGTAATGTTGTAGACAATCGCTGATCTTAATTGGGCTCACATTTCTACACAACTACAAGAATTTCATAGATTTTTTACTACCCAAAAAAAGGGTTTTTCATTCAAAGTTTCAAACTTTTCAATTCTTCAGGTCATGCACTTATATAGCTTAGTGATGTTTTTGTGCCTGAAGTTTTTCAGCTTAGTTACACAAATGGATATCTAACTGTAATCTCTGTTACATCTGAAACAAAGGTTTTAAATGCATGAGATGGTACAATCAAAAGAGTGATCTATGGATAATATTCTATTTTGAAGAAATTAACAAACAATAGTCATTTCCTTTCAGGGAAATATAATCCAGTGACTTGGGTTTGGCTTTGTTGGTATTTAGGACAAGCCAACCTCTCAAAAGGATACTTGATTGTTCAAAGTCCAAACTATACACAGATATTAAAAGTGGAGATGATTATATGCAAGTAGGAGATTATTAAAAAATTAATAATAAAATCCTCATAGGTTATTAACATGATTAATAGAACCAAATAAATGGGTTGGAATCATTTATACAGGTTGTGAGGTTCAATAGCATTCTTGAGTTATTTATTATCACCATTATGTTAGCTCAACTTGCTTGCTTTTTCTACCTCAGCGATCACTACAGCCGTCACAATAGCAGAGATTCCGAAGAAAGAGGGCTAGCTATTAGAAGAGTAAGTCCAACTTGGGTTGTTGCCTATCATGTTCCCTTGTCGACGCTTGTGAATTAATAATAATAATAATCTATTTTTCCATCATGAGCGGGGATTTTGATGTCTACAGTTGACATGAAGGATGAATCCAAGGGCTGTCTCATTCCAAAAGCAAAGGTGGGGAACTGTTAATGCTAGTTTCTAATATTTATCATGTCAGATTAATCATCCTTACAACCTTCTTTTTTTTTTTTTTTTTTTTTTTTTTCTTTTCTTTCTTTTTTCTCATTGGAAGTGATCAATTTTCTTTCTTCCTTCTTATTTGAAGTGATCAAAATCAAATACCCATGCTTTTTTAATCAGCATGGTTGATTATTTCTGTGATTTTATCAAACTGCCTCCGTTTATTTCAGAAAGACACAAGCATATGCAATTCTTTTTTTTGGCTACACTAGTTACATGATCTTTGAATCCAAACTCCTGTTTACTTTTTATTTTTGGGAGGTATACATATGCTTTTTTACTGTTTGTGTAGTATGTGGAAATCTCATTTTCTTCTTACAATACTCACCTTGTTTCTAGTGTCAAGAATCTAAGTTATGGAAAAGCAGAGTCCAATCCATCCTGTTTTGTGCTATCCAAATAACAAAAATCATCACATCAAAGGAAAACCCTCTTATCCATCTTGTTTTGTGCAGCTTAGGAAACGTGTGATTGGCCAAGATGATGCCGTCAATGCCATCTCTCCCGCATTGGGCTGAAGGACCCTGATAGACCCAATGCAGCAATGCTTTTCTGTGGCCCAACTGGAGTTTGGAAGACTGAAGGACCCAAGTTGTTTTTTATACAATATATGCTTGTAGGATTACCTTGATGCTGAAGATTTTCACTTCATGTTTCCATTTCAACCAAACCTCACTAACCAAACTTGGGTTTCCAATTTCCAAGCATGCCATGAGAACCTGTGTACTCCCAATGCACTAGAATTTAAAATGGTACATAGTATCCTGATGTACCCATTTCGGACACGGGGGGCTCATTATCGTTGATCCACAAAATTGATCTTGTGGGATCCATTGCAGATTGAGGATGAGGCATGCTCTTCCAGATTGAGAGACTGTAACCATTTTTGGGCATGGTCCATTGACAGTGAGTAAGATTGTCTTGTGATCTTCATTTTGTGGCCTATGAAATATATGTTGAACCTAGTAGATCTTCAACAACATAGGGAAGACAAAAACCTTTAAACTAATGAAGTTTTAATGGTCCCATAGTCTCTCTAAATCAACAGTCTTATATGTACAGATAAAGGCAGGCAGTTAGTTTTAAACCAAACACCATGTCACAACAGAACCAAACACCACTTACTTCATTGAGAACATCAACAATATGCAGAAATCCTCTCAAATGACAGAGACTTGCTAATTAGATTAACCCTCAATGTTGGCTTTCCATTAAACCATCATCAAGATTCAGGCACCATTCTTAAAAGTTCTACTTTGATGTCATTCTCATTGCCTTCATTGTCTTGATCGTTGATTGCCAGATTGAGCTTGCAAAAATGTTGTTGGCAGAGGGACAAAGTCATCTTTTTGTACATTGGCCTGAACAAGGTGTTGATGATGAAGAAAAGAAAAGTTTCTTTGATCAGGTTCATTTTCATGGCACTTTTTTTTTTGTTATTATTTTGGTTCTTACGAGTACAAAAACCTCGTATTCCATGCATTCTCAGTATATTTTTACAACTCAGCTGTGTATCCTGGAAATATTAAATGGTCTCTGTTGATTTCCAAGTCCAAGCAAAAGTTTAACATCGGTTTCAACTTTTAACATTCCATTTTCCTCACTCAAACATTTATTTTAGTTATTATTATGATTATTTTGAAATTTATCTTTGGAAGCTTGGCTGACCATGGTAGAAGACCAAACTGATTTTGATGGGTTTCTGGTAACCTACATTGCTTTGTACCTGTCAGCAAGATTGTTAATACTCTTCGCATATCTGCTTATTGATGTCAAGTAGCTCTTTTCTATAGGTAACTTGGCTTAATTCAAGCTATCCTAGTGGTTTGGCATCATAAATTCAAAATGCTAGGAATCTATTAGCAGATTCAAAAGCAGGGAAAAGTCCATTTAATGGTTTACTCTTTCGGTAAGTGAATCCATTATTTTGTTTTGCAATCTGTGTTTCTTGTACATTTCTGCTAGATTTTTGTCTTCAATTTCACTTTTTTTTTTTTTTAATGAGAAAGATTTGCTCTATGGCTATGTTCGCAGCTAGTCATCTTTAGCTACAGATTTTATTCGTGGCTTTTGACCAATTTTCTGGTAGTGTAGCAAAAACTGGTGAAGTAGTGGCATCTAACACAATCGTCAGTAAAGTCGTGACCGCCGGCCGGTAAAGCCTTTACTGACCGAGGCTTTCCGGCTGTTAGCTGACCACTGGCAAAGGATTTACCAGCGGTATTCGCCTTTGCCGGCGGTTTTGACCGCTGGTAAAGGACACTTTTCTTATAGTATAAGAAGGTGCATATGTTGAATCCCAGGACTTTGTTGTGGTATCCATAATAATATCTTTGTTTGATCAAGCCGTTTATCCATGTTAATTAATTATTTTAAGAAAAGAGAAAGAAAAAAAAAAAAAAGTGAAGTAGATCCAAATATTAGGTGGACCCTACAGTTCTTTTACAATTGATCATCTATCATGAAAAGCTACAAGGGGCCGCTGTAATGTTGACTTGCCATCCAACCCATTGATTAGGTCACACAGACGTGGAAGAAGGGAAAGCACAAGTACAGCTTGATCCAAAATGATGTGACGTACATAATCAGTACAGGGAGCTATAGTGCACGTGTTTAATCACCAATGTTTACGAAATGTTTTATTTGCAAGTGAGGAATTACGCCGTCCAACCTTCCTAAATATAGTTGTTGGTTGGAAACAAATTATCCTCTCTATCAGTTTCTAGATAAATTTCATTTTTAATCTAACACTTTATTTTAAGGTACTGAATGTGTACGATGTTAGGTGAAGATATGAGGGAGAAAGAGGGACGTTGGATGCGTGTGCATTGGTTGAACAGTACAAGAGATGCAGAAGGGTGGGTGAGTGAATATTGTAAGGAGAGAGATGTACACGTGCGATTAAAAAGTAAAATGACATTTGTCTCGTTTTTAAAATACCAACATTACTCTCTGGTTAAAACCCCACCTACCTCACCGTACGACCTTCAGAACCACTGTCCGTTCTCTCCCCTTCACTCTCCCTCTCCCTCTCCCTCTCCCTCTCCCTCCGTCTTCTCTCTCGTCTTTGAACCGTACATTGGGCCCTACATTAATGGTTGTTAGAATTCCACCCGTCCATTT
Source organism: Magnolia officinalis (assembly GCA_021015155.1). Lineage (NCBI taxonomy): Eukaryota > Viridiplantae > Streptophyta > Magnoliopsida > Magnoliales > Magnoliaceae > Magnolia > Magnolia officinalis. Next base: position 112,975,201 of record JAJHSJ010000002.1, read on the forward strand.
ATTTTCTAGCTCATGCCAGGGCATGAGCTCAAAAATAAGGCAATCCAAATATCAAAGTGGCCCATGGTTCCCCAAGATATTTTGTACGGTCCACTTTCGGGGCTCATGCCCTGAAAAATGCTAGTAAAATGGACGAGGGGTATAAAACATACGCATCACAGTGGGCCCTATAGAGTGGGCCCAGCAGGGGTATCCCTGGCTGCGTGGGCCCCAAAATGTCCGTGAGAAATTTACCCCGTCCCTCGACTTCTCCAACATGATCTCCAGCTCATTTTAGAACATATTCCTAATAACAAGACAGATCCAAAACTAAAATGGACCACACTGCAGGAAACAGTGGGGATGGAACAGCCGCATGCCTTGATAGGGCCACAAAAGTTGTGGGTTGGCTACGGAAGCAGACTGGCTGGTGGCTATTACTCGTGTTTCCAGTTCATCACATATAAATAGGTAGGCCCTAGGAAGGTTTCATCCATTTTGAATGTTTTTCTTCGTCCATTTTTACAGATCATTTTATGGCTTATCCTTAAAAAATGAGATGATATAAATATCAGGTGAACCACACCACAACGAAAACCATAGTGATTGGTTAAGTCATGCCCCGAAATTCGAGTGCCCAAATAAGGTCTTCGGGACCTGAATCCCAAGGTTCGTGAATTATAATATAATGACATTTATTACAATCTAGTTGATTCAATCAAATTTAACGTCAACTAAAAAAAAAATATAGCTGAAATGTTTATTAAATTCAACTCTTTTAATAGTTTGTTCTTTCTACATCGAAATTTGAACATAAACTAAACATATATATATATATATATATATATATTATATATATATATATATATATTATATATATAAGAGAGAGAGAGAGAGAGAGAGAGAGAGAGAGAGAGAGAGAGAGTCATGCTCCCCTGCGCACCTACGCACCTGCGCACTTTTGCACACGTGTCATGGGTGTCTAATCTGAATGGTCCATGTGATGCAGAATCCCATGAAACCTCATGTGACAAATTTTCACCCCGATCTAAAATTCTAGTGGGCCATAGCAAAGAGAAATGCAAATCAAGGGAGGAAACTGTTTTCATTTTTCATGGCCCATCAAAGTTTTAGATCAACGTAAAACTTGGGCCTGGGGGGTTTCACGAGGTGCTGCTTCACATGAACGGTTCAGATTTTGGATTCCCATCACGTATGATGGGTTCTCAAAAAAGTTCGTATGTAGTACGTACGAACCGGTTCGTAGGTGAGCGTTTTCGTGTGTGTGTGTGTGTGTGTGTGTGTATACATACATATATATATAACTGAATTGAATTAAAACTAAACCTAATTTTCTAGAAAATAAAGCTAATAGTAGAGGCCCGCCTGCTCATAGTATTCCAACTCTGCACCTGTGCATTTGTTAGTAGGATGAGCATAACAGCCCAGTAGGATCATTTCTTACCCAAAATTTAACATGTTCAGATAATATCAATTTTATAACAATGAAGGAAATAGAATATAGATAATGAAATTTAACAACAGAATTGTGAAAATGCAATGCATGTGATATTTCCATGACTACTCATAACATTTATATTATTTCTTACAACACCGTACCCAAGCGTATGGTCACATTGCATTAACGCCCACGCACTGGTACCTCATGGTGCTGGACCCATTTATACGTTAGCTGGTCAGACTACTGCTCCAGTTGTACCCCTGACGTATGTCCACACACACAATTGGACTCATACGCCGTACACGAAGGAGACTCCAAAGGATCCAGTGAGTTTTAGGGTCTTTCACCCAAGGGACATAATTGCCCTACTTACTGGCTTTAGGGTCTCTCACCCAAGGGATACGATTACCCTACTTGCTAATTTAGGGTCTTTCACCCATGGAAAACGATTGCCCTACTTGCTTACGTTATATCCAACATATTAAAATTTATACTCAATGAATGGTAGACATATATCTAAGATGAATAATTATTTCACAAAAATGTAAACAATATATTCTAATTAATAATTCTAGATTTAAATTTGTTGAAACTTTAATAATTCAAATACTTAAATAAAATATTATTTTACTATTATTTAATTTAGGAATTCTACGAAATAATGTACAATAAATTTTAGTTTAAATTCTGAAATTTTAAAAAAATTCTTAAGCTTAAGTTCATTTAAATTAAATTTAATTAATTCTTTAAAATTTTAGAATTAAAATTTGGATTTTAATATTTACAGAAACAAAAATATTACACTGATTTCTATAATATAACATTAATAATGTAATTAAATTATTATTTTATAATTTAAGTTTATTATTATTATTATTATTTTAATATAACTATTTAAATCTAAATTCATAATTTTATTATTATTTATTTTTAAATCTAAATTGAATAAGATTAAGGAAGACATTAATTTGGACTTTGGATACTATTATTATTATAGAAATTATTTGTTACAACATTATGTCAATATGATTAACCTTGTTTTATAATTAACTATCTAAATTAATAAATTTACTTTTGTTTGATATTTGATACATTTCATATATTTATTATATTATTTTTATGTTAAATTGTTAATGTTAACATTTATATAATTTTTTAAAATAATAAATTATATTTATTATCAAATAAAACTTTTCTATTTTGTTATTTATAACATAATCATATAAATAACATTAAATACTTATGTATTAATTATGTAATATAATGTTACCTTACACATATATACTTTTATTATGATATATATTTTGTCATTATTTTTTTTAAACCTACAATTATATTATATTACTACTATATTAATACAAAACATAATATTTATATTTTACTATACCTTAATGATCTTATAAACCATTTTATTTTATTTTATTTTTTATATATTTATATATCTTATTAATACTGTTTACATATTACAATTTTATAATTTATAATTTATTTTTATTATTATATATATTTATTTTATTTTCTTGATCATATTTGTTTATATATACTTATCAATCTTACATCACTTATATTAACAATTCTGCATAATGAATCATCAATATTTTAAATAATTAATTATATATTCTGTTTTGTACTGTAAAATATTATACATATATGTAAGGTATTATAATTTATTTGAAATTTAATTTAATTTATTTTTTTCTTAACAAAATATTTAAGAATTAATAAAATAATCTTAAATAAACTATTTATTTTATTCTGTAAATTTATTTTATTTTATTTATATATAAATTATTTCAGTATTAAATATTAGAAAAAAAAATAGAATTTCATAAATGAGTAAATTCCCTACATAAAAATTTAACTGACAATAATATTTCTACGAAAATTTTAGATTAAATAAATATAATAAATAACTGAAAATGATAAATTTCAGGTTAAGATTACCTACTTTAAAAGTCCGATGATCCGGCCCTGCTTTAATATCTTTCTTGATCTACAGAGCTCTCTCTATCTCCCTCTCCCTAATTTAATTGATTCCTTCGTTTTCTTTTTCTCTCATTTTTTTTATTATTATAAAAGAGTGCGTAATAGAATGGAGGAGTGGGGGTTATGGATGGTTTCATTTAGTGGGAGGTTCGGCGGCGATTACCGTACAAAAAGGAAGGAAAGTAGAGAAAGTGGTTTAGTCATATGGAAGATTTAACTTTTTTATTTTTATTTTTTTTTAAGATATGGTGGGTCCCACTGCGATAATATAAATCTACTCCGTCCATTATTTTGGTCAGGCCAAGAGAAGACATAAGGCCAAAAATGAGGCTGATCCAAAACTCAGGTAAGCCACATGCAAGCGGACGGTGAGGTTAGTTCCAAAAAAAATAAAAGATTGTTACATGATATCCACTATTAAAATCCTCCTAAGGCCCACTGTACTTGTTATTTGACATCCAATCTATTGATTAGGTCATACAAGCCCACATGAAGGGAAAAAACAAAGATCCACTTGATCCAAAACTTTTATGGCCTTAAAAGGTTTTTAATATCGATGCTCATTCAACACTGTTTTCTGTGATGTGGTTCAATTGAGATTTGGATATACCTCATTTATGTTCTTATACTATAAAATGATCTGCAAAAGTACGTGGACAGCATGGATGAAACACATACATCATGGTGGGGCCCACAAAGCACTGACCACCAGCCATTGGTGGGTTGCAGGGAGAGCAGCCAATCCGTTTCCAGAGATTTCACTGGCTATTGAGCAGGAGATACACCAGCCATTGTGAATCCGCTTCCAAAATAAAGCATGCCCAAAGCTCAAGTGAGCCCACCACAAGAAATAGTGTTGCTGACCATGCAAGTCACGGTCTTTCATTTGAAAGTCATTGTTTCTTTCATCTGAAAGTTATTATTGATTTCTAGACAATTATGTGCCATCCCTTCATGTAACATGTGTCTTATCTATTCGTTTGTCTTTTTAGGCAATTATTAATTTGTAGACAATTACGTACCGTCTCTTCCCTACTATTGTACCATCTCTTCATGTAACATGTGTCTTGTCTCTTCGTTTGTCTTTTTAGTCAATTATTAATTTGTAAACAATTACGTACCATCTCTTCCCCACTCTCAAGAGGCATTAGTACAGGCACCAGGGTAAAGATCGTGTTCACGTTTGGAACGTGAAAAGTGTCTGATTTCAATAGACAAGGGAAACAGATTCGCTACTCCCCTTGCCACCAGCCAATGGTTGGTGGTTGGTGGTACTATGTAGGCCTCACCATGATGTATGTGTCTCATCCATGCCGTCTATCTAATTTTCTAGATCATCTTATGGCATAAGACCATAAACGAGGTATATCCAAATCTCAAGTGAACCACATTACAGGAAACAGTGTTGAATGAACGTTGATCAATACAAACTTTTTGGGGTAATAAAAGTTTTGGATTAAGATGATCGTTGTTTTTTCCCTTCAACTGGGTCTATATGACCTAATCAACATATTTAATGTCAAATAAACTGTACAGTAGGCCTTAGGAAGATTTTAACCGTGGATATCTAATCATTATTGTTTTCCTGTTGTATGGTCCACCTGAGATTTATATCTGTCTCAAATGAATGAACGGAATGGATTAAACACATACATCATAGTGGGCCCACAGAGCACCGACAGTGGCTGGTGGCAGGGGCCAATCCGTTTCCATGGATATGCAGGACCAGGACCCGTACGGTAAGAGTGTGTGGTCACTTTTAGCCAATTGAGACTGGAATTTACAGCTGGCCTTACCATGCGTGGTCACGAGGAACGTGTACCAGAAGCGGATTGCACGCTGAGTAACTTAGTGGTGCTCAACTTGATTTATTTATTTTATCCACTCTATCCATCCATTTTTTCATATAATTTTAGAGCTTTAGCCTAAAAATGAAGCATATCCAAAGTTTAAGTGGACCACACCTCAGGAAATAAGTATGAATTGAACATTCACTCTTGAAAATATCTTGATGTACACAAAAGTTTTAAATAATTTAATTAAATTTTTTTTTTTTTTTCCATTCATCCATATCTGCGTGATTTAATGAACACGACTTGGTGATAAACATCAGTGTGTGGGCCATAAGAATCTTTCAACCCTGGAAATCATTATCCCCGCATAAGCATGACCTGCAAGGACGGTGATAATAATTGTTGAGAATTTTATACAGATTGATGTAATTTCTGTATAATATGGAAATCGAAAAAATTATGATAATAAAAAATTAAGGACAAGCTGAAGCACATCTGAAAAATGCTGTCCTTAAAGCATTATTTGCCCCTACTCAAGTGAATTGATGAAGCTGATAGGTTACAGGCAAATAGCTTCTAGGATACGACGAGCCTGGTGTGGGTCTGTGTTCAACAAACACAAAGGCCCACCTATTGGAACTCAATTACACAATTTCTGGCAGTATTACAACATAGAGAAAAATCCCCCCAAAAAAAAAAGAAAGAGAAAAAAGTTTCTTTGGATTAAGACCACTGCACTGGTCAGTACTTCAGCCACTGGTTCAGTTGAACCGTAGTTCTAGACCACTCCGTTGGTCTGTTCTTCTAGTAAAGGTCTAACCCTTACTGTTTTGCTGGAACTACTAGAGTATAGAAGAGGAGTAGTAGGCTGTCTCAGCTCGTATGGGTCTGCTGGAGTGGGTTTTGAGATGGTTTGGAAACCCATCCAGGCCCTCCTTTTATAGGCTCAGATGGCTGGGAGTTATGGCCCAGGACATAAATCCACTAGCCGTTTTATGACTGTTAGAAACTAGCCGTTATATGGCTGTTGTGAGAGAGCTGACTAGCCGTTTTATAGCTGTTGGGCTAGCCGTTTTATGACTGTTGGCAACAGTTTCTTGCAATTAAGTCCATAGCTGTTACACATTTATGCAATAGCTATATTTCCAGCCTCTATATAATCAGAGGGACTCTCATTCAGTCCTTTAGATTTTCGTCCAGCCAACCATCTGCCTTAGCCACTAGTCGCACCGCGACTCGCACCAGTCTCGCTCCGGTTCGGGAATGGAGCGACCCTTTGCGACACGAAGCGCACGTGCGAAGTGCAAAGTGCGCCACTAGCGTCTCTACAGCTACACTGCCTCACATGCCCACGCCCTCGCACCGAGCCCGAGCCTGAGCCCGTGCCCGAGACCGAGACCGAGACCGAGACCGAGCCCGAGCGCTACGCACTGGAACACGCAAGGTCCATAGTCCACGGACTAGGTAGGCAAATATTATAATACTCCACTATTATCATTTAAACCATAGAATTTTCTCTTCCCTTTCCCATGTGGGACTATTCCCAAAAAACCCACAAACGGTATTTTTCAAACAAAATAATATATTATATATATTATTTTTATGATTTAAAATATATTTAAAAATCAATATTTTTTTGTAACAATCCCCCACTTGATTTTATAAAAATATTTCCTCGGTTAAACAATACTACCAGAATAATCAGCTTATATGCATAAAGAAAGATATCTTTCGATTTTAATCTTCTCTTAATGTAAGTATCTCAAAACTCTATCGAAATTACTGGTAGCCGCAGCTTTGAACCAGTTATTCCTAGATAATAGAGTTGGAGAAACCACACACATATTCACTATGTGTTTGTTAGAGTTCCCACAATCTTGCTCAGCACATTTAATGGTCATGTGCTTATCCTATTCGTGAACGATCCCGAGAGAAAACTCCTAACTCTCATGAGAAACGGCACCATCTCTACGTTCATATAGGTGAAATCCTTCCAGTGTCTCCGTTACTATAAGACACTTGTCCTATAGACTGGATTTCATTAAGAGTTCTTAGACTCAACCCTCTTTCGTAACGCTCAACACTTTATCTATTATGGATGAGGTTTTATTATTTAGTGTTGAAAAACTTTCCACATATCAGTGACTTGTTTTTACCTATTAAACTCAAAATTAGAGATTTTCTAACTTCAGGTTGGGTTACCATCACTGGTGGAACTTTGGTTGAAGAGTTTCAACCCCATCGCTCTAGATGTAGCCTTTACTACTCTCTCGGTAGAGGTTTAGTAAAAGGATCTGCCAGGTTGTTGCTTGATTTCACATAGGAAATATCAATTATTCCATCTCGAATCAATTGTCTGACATAATCATGTCGAAAACTAATATGTCTAGACTTACCATTATAAGTGCCGTTATAGGCTCTAGCTAATGTGGCTTCACTATCACAATGTAGTGATACAGCCGATATCGGCTTTACACAAAAAGGAATTTCTAATAGAAGATCCCTTAGCCACTCAGCCTCTTTGGCCTGTTGCAGCCAGGGCTATGAATTCAGACTCCATAGTCGAGTGCGTTATACAAGTCTGTTTCTTAGATCCCCAAGATACAGCTGCACCTCCTACGGTGAATACCCACCCTGTAGTAGACTTGTTGTCCCCTGCACTCGATATCCAGCTCGCATCGGTATATCCTTCCAATACGGTCGAAAACTCTGAATAAAATAGTCCTAAGTCTTTGGTTGCTTTTAAGTAACCAAGGACTCTACTAATTGCATTCCAGTGTTCAGTACTGGGGTTACTAGTAAACCTACTAAGTTTACTCACAGCATATGCGATATCAGGTCTAGTGCATTGCATAGCATACATAAAACTCCCTATGGCACTCGCATATTCTAATTGTACAACGGTTCTTCCAGTATTTTCTTTTAGCTTGATACTCGGATCAAATGGGGTCTTTGCTTCTTTTATATTTAGATGGTTAAACTTGTTTAGTATCTTCTCAATATAATAAGATTGACGCAAAGCATAACCCCCACAATGTTTTTTAATTTTGATACCTAGAATGGTATCAACTTGTCCAAGATCCTTCATTTTGAATACGGAAGATAGAAACCTCTTTGTTTCAGTTACACCTTCCATTTTATTACTTATTATTAACATGTCATCAACATACAGACAAATAATAATGATATAACTACCATCTACTTTAGAATATATGCATTTGTCAGCTACATTATGCATAAAACCATGAGATAGTATTTTGGAATCAAACTTCTCATGCCACTGTTTTAGTGCTTGTTTTAATCCATATAAAGATTTGACTAATCTACATACTTTGTTTTCATTTCCTGGTAAAACAAATCCTTCAGGTTGTTCCATGTATACCTCCTCATTGAGGTCATCATTCAGAAATGCGGTCTTTACATCCATTTGGTGGATGTGAAGATGATGTATGGAAGCTAGCGCAAATAATATCCTAATGGATGTTATCCTAGCTACAGAAAAATATGTGTCAAAGTAATCTATCCCTTCTTTTTGTCTAAAACCCTTAGCTACTAGTCGAGCTTTAAAGGTTTGGATAGTCCCATCAGTGTGATATTTCTTCCTAAATGCCCACTTACAACCTATGGGTCTAGAACCTGGAGGTAAGTTTACTAGTTCCCATGTTTGATTTGACAGTATGGATTCCATTTCATCATTTATAGCTTCTTTCCAGAAAGCTACGTCTCTAGAGGATATAGCCTCTTTATATGATTTAGGATCATTTTCTATAGTCATCACTATAGGTATTTTCCTTATAACATTTTCTCTATCTGCTTCTACTAGATGGAAAATGATGTATTATGAGTCTATGTAGTCATCTCCTAGACTCTTCTCTATTCTTGTTCTTTGACTCCTACGAGGTTCAATATGATCTTCCACTATCTGTGGAATTGTACTATCTGGTTCTCTATTAGGAGTTTGGATTTCATTATCTTTTGACTCCAAGGATAGTGAGTTCTCAAAGAATTCAACATCTCTTGATTATATTATTGTATTAGACTCCATGTCTAGAAGTCTATAAGCTTTACTATTTTGTGCATACCCTACGAAGGCGCACTTAATAGCTCTTGGTCCTAACTTAGTTCTTTTTGGGTCAGGGGTTCTGCAGTATGCAAGACACCCCCACACTTTAAGATATCCTAGGTTAGGTTTTCTGCCTCTCCATATTTCATATGAAGATATTCTATATTTTTTAGAAGGTATTCTATTTAGAATATGGCATGCTGCAAGCAGTGCCTCACCCCATAGATTTAGTGGCAACTTTGCTCTTATCAGCATTGAGTTGACCATCTCTACTAGTGTCCTACTCTTCCTTTCAGCTATTCCGTTTTGTTGAGGTGTGTATGGCGCTGTACACTGATGTATCAGTCCATGTTCTTTACAAAAGCTATCGAATTCATTGGAGAAGTATTCTCCTCCTCTATCGCTACAGAGGATTTTTATATTCTTATTTAGTTGATTCTCTACTTCTGCTTTATATATCTTAAACATGTTCAATGCTTCATCTTTACTCTTTAATAGGTACACATACACATATCTAGAGCAATCATCTATAAAGGTTATGAAGTACCGTTTACCTTCTACGAGTAAGAATGTCATTTAACTCACAGATATCACTGTGCACAAGATCCAACACTTGAGGCGATCTTTCAACACTTGGAAAAGGCTTCTTCGTCATTTTAGATCGTATACACACTTCACATTTTTCGGTTTCATTATCTGTGTATGAGATTAAACCATTCTTAGCCATGAACTTCAAGGTACTATACCCTATATGGGCTAGTCTATCATGCCACAGTCCAGCAGATTTAACCATATACGCAGAAGTGCTACTTTCATTCAGAGAAAACTTGACCATTCCGTTACAAGCATATCCCTTTCCAACAAAATTCTCTTTCTTAGACAGAATCAGTTTACCTGACTCGTACACCACCCTTATACCTGGTTTTCCCAGAAGATCCCCAGAAACTAAGTTTCGCCTCATGTCTGGGACGTGCAGTACATTAGTCAGAATGACTTTCTTTCCAGAGGTGAAGATCAGTTCGACAGTTCCTTTGCCAACGACCTTCGATCGGACTTCATTACCTATTTGGACTTCTTGACCATCGGTCAATTCCTCATAGGTTTTGAAGGCTGATCTGTCGTAGCACACATGTACTGTAGCGGCAGTATCATACCACCAACCTGGAACTTTGCCTTGGATGGTATTCACCTCAGTGATCATAGCTACGATATCGCCTTCTTCTACTGCACTTGCCTCTTGTTTAGATTTGCGATATCGGCATACTCGAGCATAGTGTCCGGTTTTTCCACAGACATGGCATGGGCCTTTGAACTTTTCGTTCTTCTTTTGAGTGTTTTTCTTGAATTTTCTTTTACTGGGTTTCAGGGAATTGTCCTTCTCAAGATGTTTGTTATTAGAGTTCTCTACTGCATGTACCTTTGACGAGGCATTCCCGTTATCATTTTTTCTGTCGCGGTTACGGGATTCTTCCTCAATTCTAAGGTGTTTCTGGATTTGTTCCAGCGTGTAGTCCTCAGTTTTATACAGCAACTTCTTTCTATAGTCTTTCCACATCGGTAGCAATTTGGCGATTATAGCCCCGACTTGGAATGATTTAGGAAGATCTATCTTAATCGCTTTGATTTTGTTTACTATTAGCTACAGTTCTTGGATTTGGGGCAGCAGCGGTTTGTTATCTACCATGTTGAAGTCAAAATACCTGGCGATGAGAAACTTGTTGGTACCTTCTTCTTCTGTCTTGTATTTGAATTCCAGAGCGGCCCAGATCTCCTTTGCTGATGACGTCTGTTGGTACAGATCGTACAGACGGTCGGAGAGAGCGTTCAGAATGTGTCCTCGACACAAGAGTTCGTCTTCGACTCGTTTGGTGCTGGCTGCCACCTGTTCAGGTGTGTCGTCGTTGGTTGCTTCAGGTAGCGATCGTAGATTTGGATCTATATGTAGTAGATCTTCAGCGCCGTTAGGAGAAATTTGAGCTTATCTTGCCATCTTGTAAAATTGGTTCCATCAAACCGATCAAGACGTATCAAGTCCTGATTCATCAAATTAATGGATGAAACACTGTCGGCTTCTATTTTAAAATAACGCTTTAAGATTGTTGAGAATTTTATACAGATTGATGTAATTTCTGTATAATATGGAAACCGAAAAAATCACGATAATAAAAAATTAAGGACAGGTTGAAGCACGTCTGAAAAACGCTGTCCTTAAAGCGTTATTTGCCCCTACTCAAGTGAATTAATTAAGCTGATAGGTTACAGGCAAATAGCTTCTAGGATACGACGAGCCTGGTGTCGGTCTGCGTTCAGCAAACACGAAGGCCCACCTATTGGAACTCAATTACACAATTTCTAGCAGTATTACAACATAGAGAAAAATCCCAAAAAAAGAAAAAGAAAGAGAAAAAAGTTTCTTTGGATTAAGACCACTGCACTGGTCAGTACTTCAGCCACTGGTTCAGTTGAACCGTTCTAGACCACACCGTTGGTCTGTTCTTCTAGTAAAGGTCTAACCCTTACTATCTTGCTGGAACTACTAGAGTATAGAAAAGGAGTAGTAAGCTGTCTCAGCTCGTATGGGTCTACTGGAGTGGGTTTCGAGATGGTTTGGAAACCCATCCAGGCCCTCCTTTTATAGGCTCAGATGGCTGGGAGTTATGGTCCAGGGACATAAATCCACTAGCCGTTTTATGACTGTTGGAAACTAGTCGTTATATGGCTGTTGTGAGAGAGCTGACTGGCCGTTTTATAGCTGTTGGGCTAGCCGTTTTATGACTGTTGGCAACAGTTTCTTGCAATTAAGTCCATAGCTGTTACACATTTGTGCAACAGCTATATTTCCAGCCTCTATATAATCAGAGGGACTCTCATTCAGTCCTCTAGATTTTCATCCAGCCAACCATCTGCCTTAGCTACTAGTCGCACCAGTCTCGCTCAGGTTCGTGAAGGGAGCGACCCTTTGTGACACGATGCGCACGTGCGAAGTGCAAAGTGCGCCACTAGCGCCTCTACAGCCACACTGCCTCACATGCCCACACCCTCGCATCGAGCCCGAGCTCGAGCCCGAGCCCGAGCCCGTGCCGTGCCCGTGCCCGTGCCCGAGCCCAAGCCCGAGCGCGAGCGCGCGCAGGGGTGTTCCAGTGCTACGCACTGGAACACGCAAGGTCCATAGTCCACGGACTAGGTAGGCAAATATTATAATACTCCACTATTATCATTTAAACTACAGAATTTTCTCTTCCCTTTCCCATGTGGGACTATTCCCAAAAAACCCACAAACGGTATTTTTCAAACAAATAATATATTATATATATTATTTTTATTATTTAAAATATATTTAAAAATCAATATTTTTTTGTAACAATAATAGGGTAAGAATGTGTGGTCACTCTCGGCCAATTAGGACGGGAGTTTACAGCTGGCATGATCGTACGTTGTCACGATTCAGGTATTCTGGGAGCAGATTGCTAATGAGCAACTCATACAAAGGCCCCGTTTGTAAAATCTGAAGTATAAAGACCGAATTTGAAATCTGAAGCCTGAATTTAGAATATGAAGTTGAAAAACTTATTTGGTAACTATGGCTGAGGTCTGAAAATTAAGTACTGAATTTGAGGGTTCAAGTCCTTGCTTTAGTGGTAGACTTTGAGGAGTTTCAACACGAGGTCTTGGGTTCGATACCCATAGGTGGTGAAATCCCACTACGGCGTGCGTGGGTGTGTTGGGTGGGTGTGTGTTAAAAAAAAAAAAAAAGGTATTGAATTTGAAACAATCTATTTGTTAACAAATATCTGAAATGTCTGAAATATGTTAATTTGACACATTTGCCCCTATCTATCTCCTGTTTGGAAATGCTTTATATTATAATGAAATTATTTTTTATTAAATAAAAATAAAATTATTCTATTTAATTCAAATCAACTATAAAGTACTTAATAGAAAATTAAAATATCATTATTCATAAAAACAGATAAAAAATTTAATGATTTGCATGTATTAGTGTGGCAGCAATTTCTTCTCGCATATTGGATATAATAATTTGTTTCATGCTTGTTTGGTCAAGCTTGCCCTACCTACCACCCTTATGTGCTTCTTCAAGACAACAATTAATAAATCTTTTTTGCTTTTTCACTTCATCTGGGCATGTATGACCTAATCAACATATTGGATGTCAAATAAACAGTACAGTGGGCCTTAGGATGATTCTAATAGTGGATATCCAATCACTATTGTTTTCCTGTGGTGTGGTCAACTTGAGATTTATATCCCTCTTATTTTTGAGACAGAGACATAAAATGATATGTAAAAATGGATGAGCGGAATGGATGAAACACATACATCATCGGGGCCACAGAGAATCGACAACCACCCATTGGGGTCATAGATTTATATTCCTCTCATTTTTGGGATCAAGCCATAACATGATCTTCAAAAATGGATGAACGGAATGGATGAAACCAATACATCATGGTGGGTCCCACAGAGCACTAACCGCCAGCCACGGAACTGGTGGCAGAGGGAGTAGCCAATCCGTTTCCGACGCTCCTTGAGGTCAGGTTGTACGAACGATTCAAAGAGATCAAAGTTACATGGGCCCTACAATAATGTATTTATTATATCCACACCGTTCATCAAATTTTTGAGATCATTTTAGAGTATTATCTAAAAAATGAATCATATCCAAAACTCAAATGGACCACACCAAAAATAGCAGTAGGATAATGATTTTCACCATTAAAAAATTTGCAGGGCCCACTATAACGTTTATTTTCCATCTAATCTATTCATAAGGTTAAAAATATCTGGATGAGGAGGAAAAACAAATTTCATATTGATCCGAAACTTCCGTGACCTCAAAATGGTTTCAATGGTAGACGTTCATTCCCCCACTGCTATTTGCAATGTGGTCCAGTTTATCTTTAGATCTGTCTTATTTTTCGGCTCAAGCCTTACGACGAGCTCGCAAAATGGATGGACAGTTTGGATATAACAAATACGTATTAATGGGAACTACAGAACTTGATGACGTCAATACACCAGCCAATCCGCTTCCCAATCCGTCCCAGCCCATCCGCTTCGAACACGGATTGCGTCCTACCCCCATGATGTAAGTATTTTATTTAAGCCGTTCATCGTTTTTCTCATATTATTTTAATATATGATACGAAAGATGAAGCAGGTCCACAGCTTTAGTGAACCACACGAAAGGATGCTGCAGTGATAATGACATCCACTATTGAAACCTTTCTAAGAGCCACTGTGATGTTTTTTTTTTTAATACCATCCAACCTATTCATTAGGTCATGTAGACGTGGATGAAGTGAAAACACAAATATCATCTTGATCCAAAACTTTTCCAGCTACCAAGAAGTTTTTAACGGTGGACGTTCAATCCCCACCTTGTGGTCCAATTAATCCTTGGACATGCTTCTTTTATTGGCTCACACCTTAAATGATTTGAAAAAGTTGATGGACGGTGTGGATCAAACACATAAATCATGGTGGGGCGTAAATAAGTTTCACAGGTTAAAGGTTGATTTTGTATTGCACAAACAATTTAAAAGAAAAAATTGTCGTAGTAACTTGAAAAGGGGTAATTTTGGAAGCAAAAATTTTTGTTTAATGAAAAATCACGGAGTGCATTCCGCGTTCGCCATTAAGCCAGACTCCTATTACGAAAAGAATTCAATATTGAAAAACCACTTAGCGCTTTCCTTCTTCCGCGTTAACAATGCATTAACAAACACTAAACACGGAACATTTTCCCAATTCCGCGTTAAGTGCAAAAATTCAGCGTTAACAAACACGCCCTAAGTTAGGTATTCTAGAAGCAGATTGCTAATGAGCAACTCAATATGGGTAGTAATCTTTGTGAGGCCTACCATGGTTTATTTATTTTATCATCTCATATCAACTAATTTTACTAGATCATTTTAGGACTTTAGCTTTTAAAAAAATAAATATATCCAAAGCCCAAGTGAATCACACCATAAGAAATAGTGTGAATTGATCATCCACTGTTAAAAATTTCTTAGGTGTTACAAAAGTTTTAGATCAATTTGATATTTGTCTTTTTACTTGTATAGATGTAGTGTGACCAGGCTGGATGATAAATAAACATCACTATGGGCCTTAGGAAGGTTTTCATGATGGAAATCACAGTACACAATCTAGCTTTTAACGTGTGGAAGAGTAAGGATCCCACTACCGCGTGAATGTGTGGTGAGGTGTGTGCGTGTGTGTAAGAAATAAAAATAAAAATCGCAGTACACAATTTAACTTTTATTGTGTGGAGCTTCTCTGGCCCACCACAATTTGTGTTAGATCCATACTACCTATCAATTATTTTCAGACCATTTCAGAGCGTGAGTCCAAAAATGAGGTACATCCAATAGTAAACCTCATGGTGCACCCTTGAAGATTTCAAGGGTAATAATTCAATCCCCGTTACTTTATGTGGTGTGGTCGACTGGAGCTTTGGATGTGCCACATTTTTGGGCTCTTGCTCTAGAATGATCAAGAAAATTAATGAATGGTGTGGATCTGTAACGCCCCGACTTTTCAGGACCCGAGTATATGACCCGTTTCCTAAAAACCCGAATGTTAACCTTAAAGGATGATCAAATTCGAGTGTATATTTTTTTTTCTTCATTCAGAGTAAGCAGATGAGTGTAGAGTGGACAAATCAGCATAAAGAACATTTTCATTTGCATTTGGAATATACAAGAATCTGCCCATAATGACTTATACAAACAAATGTCCCAAACTTACGATTACAAGTGAAATGATGTTACATGTAAACAAAGAAAAATATAACAAATCTGGGACTGTAAATCATGCAGCAACTCTTGACAATACAATCATACATCTTCAACAGTGATACTTTGAGCCTTATCAACCTGAACCTGAAACTCAATTAAGCCACCTTTGCTACCTGTATGGTTATATATTTGATGAATGAGTGGTCAACTCAGTGCGAATTTCCCTTAAGATTACACACCGCCGCATTAGGTAAGCATAGTTATAAAACAAAGCATACAAAATAATACATGATGCAGGTCTTATTAGATGCATGGATGCGTGAATGCAATCATTGCTCCAGGGATGTTCATCCATGCTAACAGTGGGCTCGTCACCCATGCAATCATCGATCTGAAAAAATCATCAAGTCGGACAAATACGTACATCATGTACGATAGCAATAGATGCTTGTCTGTATCATGTATGCATGATTAGCCAAACCATTATTAGTCCAGTTACAATCAGCCAATTTAAATATGATCAAGGTCACTACAAGGGCTCGTCACCAGCGTAGGCTGACGACTCGAGCATAGGTCTCATATCACCATCCCCGACTCATGAGACTACCATCTTAGAATGTTTAATGGAAACCCGTTAACTAGTGGCCACTATATTACAGTATATGGGGCTTACCATCGTATGGTTGCACAATATAAAACATCGAACCCATATAGGGAAAATACCAAAACAAAGCCACGTAGGGCCAATATCAAAATAAGCCACATATGACAAATATCAAAATAAGTCACATAGGGCGAGTATCAAAATCATGCGATAAAAGGCCATCCTCGAAAATCACTTAGAAACAACAACTCTGGATGGTAGGTCCACATCAATGATCCATATAGACCACCACTCAATAACTACTAGATCGAAGGTCCATTGTAATCACCATCAATCGAGTTACATCCCAAGTATGGGTGTACATTTATAAGTGGAGTTTTTCCACTAATGTATCAGTTTAAATCTTAGAAGCAATCCACAAGTAATCCAATAGCATGAATTAAATATACAAGATAAACATTAAGCATGTGATGTAGCAACTCAATTCCAACAATTAACACATGTGGTTATAGAATGGAGATATCATTTATAAATTAAAATAAAACTATAACTTAAGCTAATGTGAAAATGGAAAGCTCAGGGGAAAGAATCATCACCTTATGTTTTGAACCGTCTACGTCATCGCTAGGAGGTGCATGCTCTCTTAGGGTTGAATGCTACCATGAGTTATGAAATTGTACGATTAGATTCAAGTTCTTTGCACTAATTAGGATTGAGATCATGGTCTAGGGTTTGAATTAATTATTCTTAGGGTTTGATGTATAATTAGGGTTTCATCCTTGAGTTTAGTCCTAAACTTAGATTTTAGGATTTGAATCCTGAATTATTATTATTATTATTATTATTATTATTATTATTATTATTATTATTATTATTATTATTATTATTATTATTATTATCGTTACTGTACAATGGATCAATTAATATTCAAAATGGGAGTATTAATCAATCAATATTAACAATGACGACTCACAAGTTCATATTTAAATACACCAACGTTATCTAATATTCCTATAATGACTAATAATCTATTAGATAATACAAGTAATAATACTAAAATTCTTACTAACAGTAATATGATAAGGACTAATACTAACAATCATATTAACGAGAATTTTACTAATCTTATAATGGAAATGATAATAACAATAGCTATCATTAATCAATCTAGCCATGATAATATGTATTATGATCTACCATTTAGAATAATATTTAAGAGAGTTAAATAAAATACCTTTATTTTGATAATTACAACCTTGCTTATAATCTGGTTTCAGCGTAAATACTCTACTAATGTCTAATCATATATAATATTAGAAACCCCCATAATAAGAGTGATAACAATGATATTAACGCATCAGAACAAGTCTAGCTTAGGAAAAAGAGATGTTGACTCACCTATGTTGATTCGGTAGCTCAACTCAACCTCAACAAGGCCTGAACTAGGCCCAAACATAGCCCGACATTAGCAAAGCCCAGACCAGGCCCAAGCATGTCCCGGCCCATCTAGATTCAGTCCCAACCGAGTTGACTCGGCTCAACTCTTCTTCTCTCCCTCTTTCTTCTCTTTCCTTCCTTCTCCCTTTTCTTCCTTCTTCCCCTGCTATTGGAAAACTCCAGCGAGAAGACTGACCGATTCGAGCTGTGACTCAAACCGAGTCGAGTCCAGTTGACTCGGCAGCAACCAAACCCGACTCAACTCCCTTTCTATCCTATCTTCTTCTTTCTTTCTTCTCCCATTTTCTTCCTTCTTTTACATTTGTTGGCTTCTTAGCATGGCCCGAAACAAACTCGACTCGGACCAGCACACCGGCAGGGTCAACCCGGACCCAACTCAGGCCAAACTCGGCCTGGTTGAGTTAGTGCAACACGCACCACCTCTCTATTCTCTCTCCCTTTCTTCTGAAATGACCAGCAGGTCCGGAACTCCATCTGGACCCCAAACGCAAGTCAGATCGTTCACCTGAGTCGGCCAACGAGTCATAGGCTTGGTTCGAGCTGAAATGAGTTGGCAGCGGCGCAATTGCCCTGACTCGGCTCAGCTCACTCTCTCTCAACATCTTCTTCATTTTTTGCGTCTCTGGATTCTCAGCAGACCCCAAGGCTCAACCCAATTTCGCCCCGACTCGAGTTGGCAGCGAGTCGCGGTGCAGTGCATCCCAGCTCGAGTCGAACCTCCCACTTATCCCCATTCTTTCTTCTCCTTCCACCCACCTCTAATATGAGGTTGAACCGGCTTGGAATCGTAGCAACTCAGTGAGCTGAAACGGTGGTCATGCATGGAGTTTCGGCAAGGAAGATGACTGGCCATTCATGGCAGATTCCACTACTGAGCACGTTCCTTCTAAACGAGAGTGCTGGAGGGTCTGAATCATTGTTGCGAAGCTTATGGATGCCTCAAATTGAAGTTCCATGAACGTTTAGGTGGTGGTTTTGAAGGAAGAAGAAAACTACTGTTTTTCTCCTTCCATTCACAAGGAATGGTGAGGAACACTAATACGCTCGATTTGTAGCTATGTATGGGGTCTCTCTAACTATCCTAAACCGTAGGATCTGAAATGGGTGGCTCGGATGGTGTTGTCCTTGCAACGGCTCCAAATACCGCCAGTAATATGAAACTGGTCTTAGTTTCTCTTCACCGCAGGTAGAAAACTCTAAGGCAGTTTTGGATAGTCTAAAACAGGGAGCTATAATTGGAGGAGAGATCCTTACACGGATCACAACAGCTAGCCGGAGAAAATGGTGGGGATAGTTTTCCACTTTTGGAACGGGTCGTGTGAAGGTGTTTTTGGGCCGGATTTCAGCACACACACGTATGCATGAAATTATATTAGGTCCACCATCCTAGATGGATTTGAGAGGCCTACAACCTGAACGGTTTGGATTGGCTCAAGGTTGCCCATGTAGATCACAAACGATCAGTTTTAAGAGGGATGGAAACACAACTTTGTTTGTACGCATGCCCAGTTCAGCTGAAACTGTGCACATCCTCATGGGCTTCAGCATAGAAAAAGTGTTGGGTTTTAGTAATACCCAATCCCTGAACACGATGGACGGTTTAGATTGATCATGTGGGACATGATGGTGGGCCATTGATTGAGCAAAAACGTCAGTCCGTTTGAAACAGACGCTGGCAGGAAAACAGGAGAGGTCTTTGCCTCTTTTGGCTAGGCACGGGTTAGAGGCATCTGACCGAGCCCCTTGGCTCAGTGCACAGCGGTGCACACCTATTCACTCCCCAAGTATAGGGTTGTAATGTAGTAATAATCTCGGTAAGACCGAGGTCGAATCCACGGGGACTGAACTTTGTACGTAATCTGAAAATAACTTGAACTAGAACTAGGATAAGATGAAATCTAAATCAGGTAAAAGGAAAGGAATAATTGTGAAATATTACCCTAAAACTCGTGAAATTCAAAGGTAGGAAACTAGGGTGCCAAGGATCCACTTGTAGCAATTAGGGAGATCTACGGTTGATTCATGAACTCAACTGGACTTCGAGTCCCATCTTCATCCAGTTGGAAGATATAACCTGAAAATCAATTCTGAACTTCATTTAATCTAGTTTTCAAATGATCAGATGGGTGTAAATTAGAATGGATTCCATCACAAAACCGTGCCCATGAGACAAAGCAAACAACAGAATTAAACCAATTCACAGCCAATCTGAGTGATGTATGAATGTCAGGAAGAGTTCCATCCAATGCCTTAGTGATGCCTGAGCGTTAAATCCATGCTTTTAGTATCCTTCCAGTCCACGCTCCTAGATTCACCTTGCATCATAAACATGATTAAAATAAACCGTTAAGCAGTGTCATGTTCGTAAATCCAGGTAGTAATTGGGGTCTAATATGCAATATTCGACCCTCAACAACACCCTGTTGTGCACGCTCACGACCTAGAGGTGGGGTCCACTTAGCTGTTTTTCCTTATCCACATCATCCATTCATTCCTAGGAGTCTACTCAGGCCTTTGGCCAAATATTAGGTAGATCTAAAGTTTATGTGGGCCCCACAACTTGATTTGGGCCCTATTCATGGATTCACGTTGATCTGATGATAAGGTCATCCCGAAATCGATCGTCAACAGTTAAAAGGGTCCAAGGGACCACCTAACTAGAAATTTGTGGCTGGATTGTGGATCGGATGGCCTAATACACATTATAGTACTTAATTACAATATTTTTAATATTGTTATTATTATTATTATCATTACTATTAGTTTATTTTATTTTATTTTAAAGTTGTTTAGGTGGGTCTCATCTTGATCAACACCATTTATTTACTCACTCATCCCCTATAGCGCTTTGATCAGAATTAAATTATTTTAATTTGTAAGTAAGCCACACTTGTGATCTCACGGACAACTAATGATTCAAGCTAATCCAACGGTTGGATTTCTTCTAGATTTGATCACCACTGATCAAAAGGGTTTTAAGGGTCCAAGGGCTATCCATACTGTGATTATTAGTGGGATTCAAGGCTTGTAAATCTCAATTGTGTTTACTCCCAACTTAACCTTGAAACTGGTGAACAATGGACTTGGTGATTCGGACCTTTCAAATGATGTTCTTTTGAGATCCACGCCATCTAGGATGTTATATATTTTCAAGTAGCAAATCCAGCCAAAAGTGGGGCAGATCCAACACTCAGGTGGGCCATACAATTGAATTTTGAGTCCTACTTGTGGATTCTCGTAAATCCGACGTTCAGATTTGATCTTCATGGTTCCTAGTGGTCCTTAGTTGATCATAGAAAAAATTAACAGTTATTATCCTAATCAGATGGTTGGATTAGGGATTAGATGTCCTATTATACATTAATAACCTTATTATCACTTATCATTTTTGTTATTATTATTATTTTGTGTCACTTCTTCCACTCCTCTATAATTTGTGGGTCCACCCTTATCAGTGTCGTTTATCCCTTCTCCTATATGGCTTTGACTAAAGATTTGGCTATTTCAGTTTGTAAGTGGGTCATAATAAATAGGCCTCAACTTACGGTTATCGACTTATTTTAAATTGATGGTTGAAATCGTGGATTTTGTACTGTATCGGTTGAGGTTCAGTGGTGGGTTGTGATTTATCAAATGATGGTTATTAATGCTAAGGTTATTATGTGTCTTCACACCGTTATGCAAATTTTGGATTATTGGTAACACCCAAGTACGCAAAAGTACAGGGCGTTATAGGATCTAATGCACAAATTATGGTGGGGCTAAGAAATGTACCACATATTAAAAGTTATATTGTGTGGTACGCAATCTATTGGAGGGAGAAAATCAAACTGGTGTAATTAATGAGTGATAACACGGAACAATGACAACAGTCAACTGTGAAAATTTATTTCTTACTAAGAGTTGAATTTAGAAAGTTAGTAAGGTGATGGCATTTTCCCATGCAAGGTCAATGTTTGAAACTTCACAAGAATAGTGCGAAACATGACCAACTGTTCTCATGTGGCTCTTGGGTAATAGGGCAGCTTGGGTGCATTTGGTACACTTTCAATTAGCCTTCAAGTTTTACCAATGTGATCAAGACTCAATTGTAGCCGTACGTGTTGCAAACCATGGTCTGATTAGGGATTTGGATGGTACGATCGAAATGGTCCCTAAGTTGATTTGTTGACCTCTCCATTGACATTGCACCTAAGTGGCCGTCCATCGTGCCTGCACGGCATATCAAAATGTGCATTGAATGGTCAAAGACTGTCATGAACTAGCACGTGCAAGGCCTCTTACTTATATAAGTCAGGTCCAGATGTAGGTTTTGCCATCAATACCAATACAGCTCTCCGTGAAATTGTATTTTCTAAAATTCTATTTTTTCATGCCATACATTTTTTTTCTTTTTTTTGGGTATTGTATCTATGTATAATCAACTCCAAAAACATATATGCTCTTTTTGTTGGGTTTGTTTCAAGAGTGACGTGGATCGATCACCTACAGTGATTGTTGCAAATTAATTAAGAGAAACTAGCCTTCATTGTATATTGGCAACAGATTGCTGGTAACCTTCGCAAGCTGTCTCGATGCAATTCATAGTGGACACAAATACCGTCTTAAAGAAAATAATTCTGTAACATGACTTGAGCCATTTTCCTTTTGGTTTAGTTTACAATTGGTTTATTCTCCTAATAGAGCTTTTCTGAATTTGAATATGTCATTTGAAATGCATTTGGCTTTCTTAAAATTGAATTGCTGAATTCTTTCATGATGTTTGAATGCAGCTGCCCATGGACAAATGCCACCATAAATATAAGGCATACTTGGCATCAATATGCAATCCAATCCATTCACCTGATGTGCCTTGTCAAGATGAAAAAAAATTTAAAAAAAATAAAAATCACTTAATTCCAAATTTTAATTGGGCCACACCATGTGAATGTAGGGGTTTTAAGTATATTTTAATAGGGTGGCTCGCCTAAAGTGTTGAATCGACCAGTGTTTTGAGACAAGGGCAAAAAAGGTGGTGTACCTAATGGATGGTGTTGATTTCATGCAGGTTAATGCTTGTAAGCCTTTTTCCAAGTGCCAGCCCTAGCTAACAGAGGTCACAGGTTATAGCTCACTCTTTTAATTAGACTCTCATCTGATACATATGACTAGTTCAAAATAACTCAGATCCAATCCTACCCGATTTGATTGGATACCAAGACTCTCCATTCAGTCTCCAACCCAGCCAACATCAACCTATCCATTCATCAAGAGAGCTACAGAATACGAAATATATAGTAACACTGGCGCGCTATCCAATAATAACACTGCCTATTACAGAGAGAACCGGTCATCCCAGACCAAGCATCATCCTAAGATACTTTTCATTATTTAGACATATATAAGAGACCGGTACTTTGATCCTTGTTACTTCTCAATGCCTGGGGTCACGCACATCTCACATTTGTCCTTGATTACAGTACAGGTGCATATGGGGGGTATGGACTTGGTGCAAACGCAATCATTCTTGCATTCCGAAGGACAGTAGCTCCTTATATAGATGCATGTTGTGCATGGTTGCGGTGGCCAGATTGGAAGGCAGAGGCACACGTCACAACATGGTTCATCTTCTCCGCCAAGTACTGAAAAAGCATTAGTAATGTGAACTGTTATTATTTTAATATTATCATCATTACCACTAACCATCATATCTTCTGTATGGATTTGAGGAAGTAAATATGGGTTTTGGAAATTCATCACATGCTTTCCAACTCATTAGTAACTACCACGTGTTAGAGCTGTGTTGGCCCACCAGGAGGTGGGACTGCCATCCAGCCTGTTCATTAGATGAGCCCCACCGTGTTAGGCTTAAATATCAAATTATAACTCGGGTGATAACACCGAAGGTACCAATGTGGGAAGTTGGGAGGGTGACGTCCTTTGTAGAAACTTCAAGATGAAATGTGGACTCTACCGTGTTGTTTTTATGCCATCCAACCCCTTCATCTGATGTGCCACAACAGGATGAAGGGACATGACTTAACCTCAGACCATTCTGAAATTCGGGTGGGCAAAACCACCTATTTATATTGTTTTTACAAGTGATTCTATATTTCTCCCTGTGGTGTATCCCATCTGAGTTTTTGGATCAGGTTAACTGTTGGATGTACGGTGAACTTGAGGAGACGAACAAGATGCATGGTTTGGATTTTTAGATAGCTTGAAAGCATCTCATCATTCTGGTTGATCTACTCATGGCATGGTCAAAGCACTCCGGGACTCCATTCAGCTGGTTTGAACCCATGTGAAGTCAGGAACCACTGGAATCATAGATGAACCGGCCCAACATGGCTGGAAACTTATTGGCTGCAGCACCCACCACTAGGATATTCGACCCAATTTTAGCGGGAAGCAGTTTGCTTGGTGGCGCGACTCTGTAGTCACCATGATATATTTGTTAGATCCATGCCATCCATCCATTTTGCCTGCTCATTTTATGGCATGAGCCCAAAAGTGAGGTAGATACAAGGCTAAAGTGGACCACACCACAGAAAAAGGTAAGGATAATGACAAAATATTTTAGGCGGACACCTATGTAGAGGATCCCTGGCCCAAGAATCAGTAATTAGGTAGAGCTTCAGATCGTCCACAGTGTACAAAACAAATGGATGGCTAGAAGGGTTGGCCAATGGTGCATATATAATGATCATGTGGACACCACCTCATGAGCAAGCTTGTCTGCCTTCCGAGCCAAAGAACCTACGTAATGGAGCCACTTAACGGATGGCAAGGTTCTCACGTGTTGGAGGATCCGATCAATACATCTCAATGTAGTGGTAAGGAGCCCAGGCCACTGTTGACTCGCTGGGCATAACAGAAAAAATAAAAATAAAAATGAAGGAACGTGTGCGACATAGGGACACGAATGGACGGTTAGAAACTTAAAACAAGGGTGAGCAAAGTGCTCAGAAACGTCCCACATGAATGGGGCTGAACCAAAAGATCCATAAAACGGTTAGGCAGTTCAATCCGCCAATGGGAATCGCCAGATCTGATGGACCCACCGTTCCCACATGCTTGCCACGTGTATGGTAAGGATGAAAGCACTATATTACCTCCAGCAGTAAATGCAGTGAATAAGTCCACACGAGCGTGAAGCTGCAGGAAAGAGGTGGCAAGGAGAGCCACTATCAACATAACGCTCAAACTTTTCTTCTCCATTCCGATCTCCCTTCGCTGAAACTCTTCTCTCTCTTGTAGCTCCGACGTCTTTCCCTGCCCTTCATCTCTCATTTATACACGACGGAACAGTCAATGGGACTAATTAAAAAGTAACACGTATTTTCCTTTTTTTTTTTTTTTCTAACCCTATTTTTAGGCAATCACGTGCCACCTCTATCCTATGTTGAAGAGGCATTGAATAAGAACCGCAGGCGCAAGTGGGAAGATAATTATCACGTACGTGGATAGTATGCATGAGATTTCATTGGTTACTGAGCAGGACACGCAAGCACAGTGATAATATCGCTCCTATAGTTTATTTAGGCATCTTCACCAGGAGCACAATGAATCTTAAGGGCGTTTGGCTGACGGTGTTATATGAAATTTGGAAGGATGAAATTGTATTTGGTATCATACAAATTTCACCCTGTACTTGGCCACTACTTGAACTCGGCTCAAACTTGACTCAGCTCAGTCCTTGAGCATGACTGGCCAACTCGGCTCGGTTCGGTCAGCAGCTCGGGCCAATTCGAGCCGAGTTCACCCTCAAAAAACTCATTGTACGTAAAATAACAATAGTGGTTTTATAGGTATTTTATCAAACACTTTCTAAACAATATAAAAATCAAGAAAAAAAAATATTTGTTTCATATACATACCTTCCTTGCCACCAGCCACACTTCATTGAGTCATTTCATCAAACACTTGGTGAGCAACATCAATATTAAAGTTACGGAGTCACCGAACTAGTTCGATCCGAGTTCAATTTAAGTTGGGTTCGATCCGAGTCGAGTTGAGCTGAGCCAGCTCGATCTCAACTCGAATTCATTTTCGAGCTCAAAAAATCAGCTTGACTTAGCTTGAACTTAACTTCGAACTAAGTCGAATCAAGCTATTTCAAGTCGAGTCAAGCGAGCTAACCGAGCTAGCTCGGTTCGTGTACACCCGTAGCCAATCCGGTTCCGTTGTTAACTATGCAATCCACGTCCTTTCATCTCTTTTCCACGTGACTCGTCTCTTCATTTGTTTTTTAAGGCAATTATTGATTTCTAGACAATTACGAATCATCACGTTTGGATGTGGAAAGTGTGTTAGATTTCAATGGATGAGCATGACCCGCACGGTAAGAGTGTGTGGTCACTTTCAGCTAATTGAGATTGGAAAATTACAGCTGGCCTGACCATGCCAGGCGAAGTGGATTGCAAGCTGAGTAACTGGCTGGAGCTCACCATGATTTATTTATTTTATCCACTCCGTCCATCCATTTTATCACATAATTTTAGGGCTTGAGCCTAAAAATGAAGCATATCCAAAGCTAAAGTGGACCACACCTCAGGAAACAGTGTGTAATTTAATGTTCAATTTAATATTTGCTTTTTCCCTTCATCCATATATGAAGTGATCTAATGAACAGTCTAGGTAATAAACATCAGTGTAGACACTAGGAATCTTTCAACCGAGGAACTCGTTATCCCCACATAAGCATGACCTGAAAGCACGGTGATAATAATAGTGTAAGAGTGTGTGGCCGCTCTCAGCCAATTAGGATGGGAATTTACAGCTGGCATGACCTGCAAGCACACATTCGTACCAAAGGTTCTCAGTGTTGGAGGACCCGATCAATACATCTCAATGTAGTGGTAAGGAGCCCCGGTGACTGTTAACTCGCTTGGCATAACAGAAAAAATAAAAATAAAAATAAAGGAACGCGTGCGACAAATGGACGGTTAGAAACTTAAAACAGGGGTGAGCAAAGTGCTCAGAAACGTCCTACATGAATGTGTGGCTGTACCAAAAGACTCCGTCGTGTCAGATACAATTACGTATCATGCGCCTGTGCCATGATATTTATTTTTCATCTAGACAATTATGTACCATCACTATGGGCCCCACCACGATGTACGTGTCTTATCCATGCCGACCATCTATTTCTCCAGCTCGGCATGAGCCCAAATGAGGCAGATCTAAATCTCAGGTGGAGCACACTACAGGAAACAGTGGTGATTGAACTCGCGCCATTAAAAATTTCCTAAGGCCTACTATAATTTTTATTTTCCATGAACTTGTGGATTAGGTCACATAGACTTGAATGATGTGAAAACACAAATATCAGCTTGATCCAAAACACTAGTGGCCGAGGAAGTTTTTAATGGTGGGCATTCAATCACCACTGTTTCTTATGGTGTGGTCCCCAGAGATCTGGATCTACATCATTTTTAGGGTCACGCAGTGAGATGATCTGATAATATGGACGGACAGATTGAAAGAAACATGAGCTTTTTGTAGCACCAACCGGTGCAAAGGGTCATTACCGAAATCGAGTTCGCCCACCACCGCGTTGTCGTGAGTAAGCTGTACCTACGACTAACAAAGCAACATGTGCGCTGTCGGTTTTTAAGCTTTATTTTCTTTCAAAACTTATATTTAAAACTATTTCGAAACGTGCCTTTTTAATCTTGGAAATTATTTCTTATTAAAAGTTGAATATAGGGCCGGTTTGGGAGCGTGGATTTGGAACCCTCTCATTGTGTTTGGCACCCTGGAGTGTAAATCACTTTTAATCCGAAAGTACCTGTGTATGTACATTTATAGAGATTTGAATTTAATTACTAAATCAACTTTAATATCTCTAATTAGTGATATATGTAAATTTTGACACAATGGTTGTGATAAGCCCACTGAAATATATGCTTTGCCTGTAAATGATGAAATTCAAAGTCATGAATGGGCCACAAGCACAAAATCATGTCTAAGTGACTAACCAACAATTGTTAATCATTGATTTACATTGACAATGTTTGGACAATGCTAGACAATGTTTGGACGATGCTAATTTGATATTTGTTTTTTTACTTGGATTAATGTAGTGTGACCTGGCTGGATGATAAATAAACATCACTATGGGCCTTAGGAAGGTTACCATGATGGAAATTGTAGTACACGATCTAACTCTCCATGTGTGGAAGAGTAAGAATCCCACTACAGCGTGAGTGTGTGGTGCTGTGTGCGTGTGTAAAAAATAAAAATTGTTGTACACAATCTAACTTTTAACGTGTGAAACTTCTTTGGCCCACTATAATTTATGTGTTAGATCCATGCTACCTATCAATTATTTTCAGACCATTTCAGAGTGTGAGTCCAAAAATGAGGTACATTCAATAATAAACCTCATGGTGCACCCTTGAAGATTTCAAGAGTAATAATTCAATCCCTATTACTTTATGTGGTGTGGTCGGGCTTGAGCTTTGGATGTGCCACAATTTTGGGCTCTTGCTCTAAAATAATCTACAAAAATTAATGGATGGTGTGGATCTAATGCATAAATTATGGTGGGACTAAGAACGGTACCACACATTAAAAGTTATGTTGTGTGGTACACAATCAAAGGGGAGAATCGAGCTGGGTGTAATTAATGAGGGATTACACGGAACAACAACGACAACACTCGACCATGAAAATTTATTTCTTGCTAAGAGTTGAATTTAGAAAGTTGGTAAGATTATGGCATTTTGGCATGCAAGGTCAATGTTTGAAACTTCACAAGAATAGTGGGAAACACCAACTGTTCACACGTGGCTGGGTAATAGGGCAGCTTGGGTGCATTTGGTACACTTTCAATTAGCCTTCAAGTTTTACCAATGTGATCCAAACTCAAGTGTAGCCGTACGTGTTGCAAACCATGGCCTAATTAGGGATTTGGATGGTACGAAATCGTTGCTAAGTTGACTTGTTGACCCTTCCACTGACATTGCACCTAAGTGGCCATCGATTGTGCCTGCACGACAGATCCAAATGTGCATTGAATGGTCAAGATTGTCATGAACTAGCATGTGCAAGGCCTCTTATATAAGTCAGGTACAGAGGTAGGTTTTGCCATCAATACCAATTCAGCTCCTTGTGATATTGTATTTTCTAAAGTTTTTTTTTTTTTTTTTTGGTGCCATTTTTTTGGGGGTATATTATCCACATATAATCAACTCCGAAAACATAATACAATATGCTCTTTTTGTTGGGTTTGTTTCAAGAGTGACATGGCTTGATCACCTGCATTGATTGTTGCAAATTAATTAAGAGAAACTAGCCTTCATTATATATTGACAACAGATTGCTGGTAACCTTCGTAAGCTATCTCGATGCAATCCGTAGTGGAGACAAATACCATCTTAAAGAAAATAATTTTGTAACATGACTTTTTTAGTTTACAATTGGTTTATTCTCCTAATATAGTTTTTCTGAATTTGAATGTGTCATTTGAAATGCATTTGGCTTTTTTAAAATTGAATTGCTGAATTCTTTCTTGATGTTTGAATGCAGCTGCCCATGGACAAATGCCACGGTAAATATAAGGCATACTTCGCATCAATATGCAATCCAATCCATTGACTGATGTCAAGATGAAAAAATAATAATCTAAAAATCACTTAATTTCAAATTTTAATTGGGCCACACCATGTGAATATAGAGGTTTTAAGTGTACTTTTAATAGGGTGGCTAGCCTAAAGTGTTGAATCGACCCGTGTTTTGAGACAAGGGCAAAAAAGGGTGGTGTACCTATTGGATGGTGTTGATTTCATGCAGGTTAATGCTAGTAAACCTTTTTCCTAGTGCCAGCCCTAATTGAGGTCATAGGTTATAGCTCATTCTTTTAATTAGACTAGGATCTGATACATATGACTAGTTCAAAACAACTCAGATTTAATTATACCAGATTTGATTGGATACCAAGACTCTTCAGTCAGTCTCAACCCTTGACTGGTCGAGCACTATTAACAGAGCTCGCTGGACTTTGAGTCGAGTGACCCAGGACTGGTCAAGCAGGATTCCACTGTTTGTGGAATCCGAACCGCACCTCATTTCCTCTGACTTGAGGAGGAAAACCCCATCAATTTTTACCGTGAGAATGATCATACCGGCTGAGTGACTTATATAGGCATCCAAGAGACCTATTTTCTAAAATTCTTTCGGCATTGCATGCCTTTTAAATTATTAGCTATTTAGGTGCTTGCTGTTATTAGCAGTTAGCCTCCTTATGCCTATTTGGTTTTGGTTTTATATTTTTTAAGAGTTTTAGCCATTTACTAGCTTATTTATCTACTAGCTATTGTAAAAGACATGCCTGCTTAAATGTTTTCCAAATACCTGCTTATTATTTTAAAATAAGGTCAAAAACTTGTTATTTTAACTTTGACTAACATCTTGCAAATGGGTTAAATTGTTATCTTTGTACAAAAGATTATTTTAACCCTTGTGTTAAATTAATTGAACTCTTATATCGTGGGGAGGTACTTGTGTTGAATCCATGTGTAATGGGACTTTGTTGTGGGCTACACAATAATGGCTTTGTTTGATTAGGCCATTTATCCATGTCGGATAATTATTTTGAGAAATGAGCTTAAAAAATGAAGTAGATCCAAATATTAAGTGGACCATACAATTGTTTTACAATTGAACTTCTATTGATCATGAAAAGATAAATGGGGCTGCTGTAATGTTGACTTCCCATCCAACCCGTTGATTAGGTCACACAGGCCTGGAAGAAGGGAAAGCACAAATATAGCTTGATCCAAAATGGTGTGACGTACATAATCAGCACAGGGACCTACAGGGCACATGTTCAATCACCAATGTTTATTGTGATGTGGTACACTAGAGACTTGGATAAACTTGATGTTTGAGGTCGTGCCCTAAAGTAATTATAGAAATTTTACTACTGGTGTAGATAAATTATGTACATCATAGTGGGCCCACAGATCACAAGGGCAGTGTCTTGTAACTGCTTGAGGATTGCAATTATCCCCTTTTTCTTGCCATTAAATTTTTAGTTGGCCCACTGTGATATGCATGTGAAATCCATCTATGCCACCACTTCATAACACCAATTTAATTCCTAAGACCAAAGTTCATGTCAACACGTGATTGTAGTGGATCACATATTGAAAAGAGTACGTGGCAACGCCTGTCCTCAAAACAGTTTCCATATGTGTGGCCCACTTGAATCCATGTTAGCTTTCATACTTTGTCTTTATATGCATCAAATTTAATGGGCTACCTCATGGATAGAGTGGATTTGACATCTAGTAGCTTACGTATCGTTTTGTTTTTCATTTGAAAAAGAAGGATATACCGTGTTTATTCACCTTTCTGCCATTATATGCTGCCTGTACCTCTTAACAAGCTGTGGCCCTAGCTGTGAGGCACAACTTGATGTATGTATTACATATCCGTCCATTCCTTTTTTCATATCATGATAGGACATGAGCCCAAAAGTGAAGTAAATGCAAATATTAGGTGGACTACACTACAAGAAACACGTTATGACTGACCATAAAAAAATTCTTATGTGCATTAAAACTTAAAACTCGTTACTAAGAGTACTATTGTTGATAAGTGGTAATTTATGTAATGTTTTATTTGCAAGTGAGTAATTACACCATCTAACAGTCGTACATAGTTGTAGCTTGGAAACATATTATCCCATCTATCTGTTTCTTGACAAAACTCATTATTAATCTAACA
This sequence comes from Magnolia officinalis, assembly GCA_021015155.1. Taxonomy (NCBI): domain Eukaryota; kingdom Viridiplantae; phylum Streptophyta; class Magnoliopsida; order Magnoliales; family Magnoliaceae; genus Magnolia; species Magnolia officinalis. The sequence continues at coordinate 113,007,023 of JAJHSJ010000002.1, forward strand.
ATATATTTTAAGGTATTGAATGCGTGTGCGTTGGTTGAACAGTACAAGGGAGGTAGAAGGGTGGGTGAATATTGCATAGGGGAGAGAAGTACACGTGTTATTAAAAAGTAAAATGGCATCTATCTCATTTTTAAAGTACGAGCATTGCTCTCTGGTTAAAACCCCACCTACCGCACCGTACGACCCTCAGGACCACGGAAACGGATTGGCTACTCCCCCTGCCCACTGGCCAATGGCCGATGGTCGGTGATCTGTGGACCCCACTATGATGTATGTGTTTCATCCATACCGTCCATCTATTTTTCCAGATCATTTTATGGTGAGGCCCACAGATTTGCCCCATTTCGTAGGCATCAAGTTCTCACACGCTCACCATTGGAAACATCTATGGCTGGTAGATGGCAGGCTTACAAGGCCTGTCGCAGTAGAATTTCATGTCCGAGCAGTGGCACATTGGAGGGATGGATCCGGTGCATGCTTGCATGCACAGGTTCCACATGACTCATGGCGATATGTCTTAACCATCGGCACAATGACAACATGGTTCTCCAACATGCTCATCTCCTGTCAATGAAAAATATGAATATAAAATTATAATAATTAATTAAAGGTGGATTTACTGTTTTTTTTAAAAAAACTTGTTTAGCGTCCGTTAAAAATCTTTCTACGAGAATCTTTGCACTTTTGTGTTGTAAATTGAAAGAAAGAAAAAAATTTAAAAAAAATAAAAAAAATAGACAATTAGAGCTTTAAGGAAATTATTTAACAGCATGTATTGATCATCATCATCTGATGCATACAGATGTGTACATTTCATCAAGTGAACATTAGCAATGAATTTAATGGGGTTTCAACTGGGAGAGTCGGGCCCACTTTGTGGTGGGTCTATCATCCTCAGGAGGGCCCAACGTAGCATGTGGTCATTTTCCTTGGCTCTTATCTGTCTCGAGGCCCAAGACCCAACATGCAAATGCATCTTGGCCGGGCTTATACAACACTGATGGGCTTCCATTCGCTTTCCAGGCAATGGGCTGAAGATGGACTGTAATGGCTCACTGGGTCCATGATCCTCAGGCGAGCCCAACGTAGCTTGGACATGTTTTTTTGAATGGGCGGCCCGATGGCCTCGGGCGTTGGTTTTACCATGCGGTCTAGCCGTGGACTGACTTCATCTGGCTTAAACCCCATCAGTTAGACAGCCCCAGGTACTAGGATTGCGTTCAGACTTGGCTCAGGCTTGAAAAACAAATGGACCCACGGACTTAGCCTGGGCCTGAGAATAAATGTGCCGACGGACGTGGCCCACTTCCACCCATGGAAAATGAGAGAGAGAGAGAGAGACTTCTCCAAATATGTGACTGAAGCGCAAGAGAAGTGGCAAGGAAGGCCACTAACACCAACACCACCAAACTCGCACCACTCCCTTCCATCTCTACCATTCATTTCTCTCTCTCATTCTCTCCTCTCTGTTTCTGTAGGCTCAACATGGCACGTCTAGGTTTAGCTTTTTAATCCTTTTCATGCACAATCAGATTAGGTGGCAAGTCATCTAGGAAGATAAATGATGAGGCGATTTGCCCAAGACAAAAGCTCACGTGGGTCTCGCTACCAAGTTGCCCGGGCGGGCCCAAAATTTCAGCCCAAACATGACCTGGGCAGTTATCCTATGCCCTTGTATTTGATGTCTTAAATCTAATCAAATTTTGCGCAGATTTTTTCATAAAATTGTGAAAGTGTGGGTTTTGTTTTCGATTTTGTTTGGGATTCTTTCTACAATTATATATATGAGTGTAAACGGGTTTGGAAGGTATTCTAAAGAATTATAAGGCTTTCTAAAAGGGTTTTAGGGTTTCTAAAATTGTGGAGCAAGGAAGAGATTTGAGGATTGCTCAAGTCTGGTAAGTCCTTTCTCTTTATAATTTCTGCTTTTAAGGATTATGTTGCGGAATCACACAGAGATGGATCTAGGATAGCAATCCAAGAGCACCAAGCAAACACAAGAGAATACAAAGGTTTAATGTGGAAAATCCTTTCGGAAAAAAAACACAGCACAAACGACAGAAATCCACTATGAAAGCATAAATTACAAAGAGAAAAGACTTTATTTATTTATAGATATACATAGGAGAGATCAATACGATGATCCTTGTTACTTCTCAATGCCTGTGGTCTTGCAAATATTGGTACAATTGTCCTTGATTACAGCACAACCGCATTTAAACGATGACGATGTGGACACGTCGCAAACGCAAGGACTCCCTCATGGGGGTGCAAAACCATCTATATGGGAAGATTGGAGGGCAGGAGCGTTCGTTGCAGCATGGCTCATCTTCACCACCACCAACTGAAAAAGCATTAACAACGCAAACTGTTATTATTTTACCATTATTATCATCACCACCAACCATCATAATTTCTGGTGTGGATGGTGTGGATTTCAGCAAGTAAATCTGGTGGGGCTGCTATCCAGCTGTCCATTAGATGAGCCTATCCAGATTATGAGCAAGCTTGCCTGCCTTTTGACCCAGAGAACCTACATAACGGGGGCCCGCTTAAAAACATATCAGATGGGCCACGAATGGACGTACGGTTAGAAACTTAAGGGCGTGTTTGGATTCGTGTATAGTATTGTATTGTATTGTATTTGGGCATTGTTCATGTATACATTGGACAGTTTACAGTATACATCCAAATCATCATGCCATTATCCAATGTTTGGATAGGAGGTATTGTGCGTTGAAGTATACAATATCTAGTACATGGCAATGTTTGGATACGAAGTATTCGGCATGCGTATTGTACAAATGTTCAACATCCATTTGCTACTTTGTACGGATTGTTGATATATTTATTTAAATTCTCGACCATTTCATAGGTGGTGGTGCCTACCTTCACTTGATTTTCTTCATCTGATCCGTCCAACATGATCTGATCAGATCCATCCATTCATACAATTGTCGCTGTACAGTTTTTTTTTTCCCTTTATAATTCTTGTGTAGTTCATATGTGCTGGTGGCCACCTTCACTTGATATGCTTCATCTGATCCGTCTATTGAAAAATCCTATCCATCCATTCAAAGAATTCACGTTAACCACGGTATAGAGGGCATCTATCGTGGCCATTATGCCACAAGTTCGACCATGACCGAGAATCAACCCTCAGAAAATGATATGACGCCCACCCGAGACATAACCGTAGGCCCCACGATGAAGTTGGAGCTCATCCAGACCGTCCATTGGTTTTGAAATAGCTGACCGTCCATGATATGGCCCACCTTTGCGTCGTACTATAACCCAGAGGGAGACAATAAGACAAAATAAAATGATAAAGTTTCTTGAAAGTTTTTTTTTTTTTTTTTAAAGAAAAAAAATATATCTTTCCAGAGGACCTAGTTAAGAAATAAAATAAATTACCAAAATATTTCATAAACTTCATCTGTTAGATTGTGATCGGTTTGTCATACCCGATTTGAACGTATCTAGAAAACAGTCCATGATACAGTCTATGATACAGTCAGAGGACCCAGTCATGATGTTTACAAAAAAAACAACTCAAAAATATAGCTGATCCATTCTCCTCAGCCACACATGTACTAGAATCGAAAGAAAAACCTCATGCATGTGTATCATACCGTCCATTGGATATCGCATACCATCAAAGCAGGGAGATAATCATACTTGAATTTGATGCAGTTTCCGCAACACGATCTACTGTTCTAATGCCGATTTGCAATGAGCAATGGAGGGAACAAAGAAAAACCCTATCGCATATATGTTAATCTCAGCCTTCGGAACATTACCTTCTCAGCGGAAAACCGACATGCAGAAATCCTGAGGCCTCAGAGGAGGTGTTGGTGTATAAACCTGACCATTCTCCTCCTGGAGAGATGTCTCTGTAGGGTTTTGAAAGTCGGTCGCACGCGTATTCAATACATTGAATCGGCTGTACAGATGGCAGCCAAAACATCAGGCATTACAATCGCATGTCACGCGTGTTTCTGGAGGCGCGCGGTATTCGCGTGCGTGGTATTCGATGGTGTTTTACTCCTTACCAAACACTGTACATATCACATCAACACCTCTAATACCATACAATACAACCAAAAACGTGAATCCAAACAAGCCCTAAAACTTCGGTGAGCAAAGAGCTCAGAAACATCCCACGTGAAGGGGCTAAACCAAAAGACATAAGACAGGTTTTTCCGCATGTGCCAACACAATTCTATGCAAAATTGTTTTTTCTGCAATTCAGCTTTCTATGTCACAATTTTTTCATTCATTTTTTAGGGTTTTTATTTTCAAAAAGCCGGTTATACTTTGCCCAATAGAGCAACAATTGCTCGCTTTCTACAAGCTCTTTCCGCACCACATACCCTTCAAACAGTTAGCTATATAGGTGCTCGCTAGTCACTATCATTAACTATTACTTACATATATGCTTTTCATGTTATATTTTTAAAATACCAACATTACCTCTCATAAAAACCCACCAACCTCACCCACCTCATCGTATGACTATAAGAAAACCTACTCTCTTTTTCTCTTGGTCTTCCCTCTCTCCTTTCAGCGGTATGTGGGATACTATGAATGCCTCCCCTTGCTAGAGTACAGCGATGCCCTTACTTTCTTGGCTTTGGTATTGATGTATTGGTTTAAACAAAATATGTTATTGACTTAGTTCTAAAAATGCATTTAATTTGAATTTGCCACTAGTTAAATGAAGCTTAAAATATACGGTCAGCTAAAAACCGTAAAATCGCTTAAGGGTCGGGGAATCTCACGATTCTCTAACTCAAATGACTCTTATAGTTGGTTTGCGACCATAAATTCTGAGTAAAGGCCTCGATGACCGAAAAGGAAGGGATTAAGCATTCGTTCACACTTACACAATGTCTAGTCTCCACTTCACAAGATTTTATTATTTTTTGAAAATTTAGTAGAATTTTGATATTTTTATATTTGGTCGTGCTTCGGATAAACCATAACGGTTGGGTAAGTGAAAATAAGAAAAATGAAACTATTTAGCCTTACGTCGCAAAGCTAAGTCGTCCCGAGTAGATAAATACAGTAAAAATGTAATGAATAAAATAAAAATACGAATTAACTTTACGTCGTAGATCACCAGGTAAACAAATAAAGTAAAATGCAATAAACAAAATAAAAGATAAATGATGGTGCACATGTGGCACAACAACACATGCATAATGCTTTATGATAGATGGTGGTTAATGCCGGATTTGTTGGGGACAATGACATAGAGTGGGTGGACAATAAATTAGAGAAAACGAGAACGATGGTCACGGATGGTTAATATCCTTTTATAAAGCGCCACACATGATGGTCACATGTACCGCATGTACGAAGAGAGTGGTAGACATCCAAAGAGAAACAACTATTGATGAAGCCGTCATAGAGAGAGAGAGAGAGAGAGAGAGAGAGAGAGAGATTAAAAAAACATAGATAAGAAAAGGAACTGTGATGAGAAAAGGAACTACTGATGAAGCCGTCATAAAGAGTAAGGAAAAAAGAAAAAGATGAGAAAAGGAAGAAATCCCACATTGAAATTGAATCAATTCAACCTCATCTCTACCTAACTGGGTGAAAATGTAAACTCCAATTATTTTGGCGGTTCAAGAAATGTGCAAAAAGAAAGAGGAGAGAAAAATAGTATGAGAAGGAGAAAGAGATTAAGTGTTTGAGAATTTTTTTTAGTTAGCTTGTTAGTACAAACAATGTCAGTTCACACTTCACTATTAGCCACATCCTGTAGGGAATTGATACCAAGACCTCACTGTTGAAACAAGGTATCTTTCACTTAGAGTTGTATACATGAACAAAGTTAGCTTGGTTTACTCACTTGACTTGGCTAAAAAAAACTAATCTCAATTGACTTGAAATTAGATTTGACACCTGGGTCCCATTTTATTGAGCTCAATTTTTATTTTTTTTATTTTTTTATTTTTTTAAAATCAAGCAAAGTATGGGTTAACTTTTTTTTTTTTTTTTTTTGTCTGGTAGCTTGTTAGTACACCCCAGTCAGTTCACACTTCACTGCTAGCCACCCCCAGTAGGGATTGATACCAAAACCTCAATGTTGAAGCGAGGTATCTTTCACTCAGCCTACCACTTGAGCTATGGATGAGGTGTAGTGTGAATTGACTTAAGCTTGATTTAAATCAATTGGAAACTCAACCCGATCTGACTAGGTTCGGCCGCCCTCAACTCTAACTAATTACCTTACTTAAAAATTCAGTCTGACTAGGTTATTTTTGAATTTAAAACAATAAATAGTTGAATTTGAAAAAAAGGGACAAGTACAATCAGATATTTTTGAATTCGTGGAGGAGAAATAGTTACAAACACAGCTAGGCCATAAGTGCTAACGGCTGGCAGGACGCATAGCTATATGTACGGAAAAGTTAAGCAAAAGTCTACATACATAGAGCTTTTCTTTATGACAGGTGACCATATGTATCCACATGCACACGTACAGTTATTGCACCCGTGGTGTGCAAATGATTCTATCCAAACAATTCGGTGCTGTGGTCCGAATTTATAAACTTGATCAATGTGGACTAAAATAAACATTGAAACATATACTACTTTATGCATCATGTAAGCATTCATGCATTGATTTGTTCCTATCTAAACTGGCCCACAATTTGAATGGTTGGGATTGCTCTGCGTACATATAAATGTGTATAGGGCATATGCGTTACATACGGAGAATCATGATGAACCAGAGGAATCATGGTACTCGGTTCAAACTTTCAAAAATTCTTATTGAAAGAAGTATGAAGCAACATCAAATATCGTGAATGAAAAATTCCTTTGACACAAGTATGCTTGTCAAAAGAACTTGGATGCAGGAGATGAGGATCCTACTCTGGCACGCCTCAGGATTATAGATGGGGCTATTCAGGTGAGATTTAATGTAGATCTAACTTTCTATTCACTCGTGAGGATTTGGGCAGTCCGGAAGGGAACACCATTGAGCGTTCCAGCAAAGTTTGTCCATTGACAGCTGAGTGTTTCAACCTGGTTCGATTCATGGTCGCAACTGCTGGCCAAAGCTATTGGCCGAACCGAGCCGAGCTAACTAGTACAGCTCAAAGACTGTGCTGAGCAGAACTTGAGCTGAGGTAGGCCGCCGGCCTAACCGAGCTGAGTTGTGTCAAGCTTGACTTAGTTTGGCTCGCGTACAGCGGTCCACAGTCATAGTTGGACTTGTGGTCCATTCTTATCCAGGCCTATTTTAATGCTCTCATGGTGCATTTGGTGTGACTTTTATAGGATGAGTTTTTGTGACTGATGAATGGTGTGTATTTCATGCAGGTTATGTTGTTTTCCCGACATTAGAGAAAATGATCCCAATAGATATACATAAAACCCATAAAAGATAAGATTGGTCCGCTCCAATGGACATTAATAGATAATAGCTCATGCATTTAAGACTCGGTCGAACAAGCTTATAGGAAACATACGGTCAAGATCGCACAGAGACTGATGTATCATGCAATAATAACAAAGTTCTTTCCAGCCCAAGTATCATCCTAAGACACTTTTCATTTATTTAGGCATATATAAGAGAGACTAGTAGGGTAGTTTCCCTCTTCGTTAGTTCACAGAGCCTGTAGCCGTGCAAGTCTTGTCACAGTGGCCCTTAATGTCGAAACAGCGGCATTGAGGGGGAATGGACTTGGTGCAAAGGCAACCCTTGCATGAGGGGTGGCAGTAGCTCTTCACGTCGAAGCATTGGCATTGTGGTGGGAAGGATAGAGCGCAGAGGCATTGGTCACAGCATGGCCCACCTTCGCCGCTATCAACTGCAAAGCATTAGTAATGTCGTGTTATTACTTACTATTATCATCATTACCACTATTCAAACTATCTTATCTTCTCGTGTAATACGTGAGAAAGTAAATGTGGGTCTTGGGGATTAATCACATGCTTTGGAACGCATTAGTAATTACTGCATGTTTTGGAGCTGTGTTGGGCCCCACCAAAAGGTGCGACTGGCGTCCAGCCTTTCCATTAGATGAGTCTCTACACAGCCCACATCCATGCCGAGGTTCTCACATGTGGGAGCGGGTGTATGGGGCCGTTCCATACGCTGTTCTCAGGACACTATTGACTCGCTGGGCATAGCAGAAAAACGAGGCAAGTGTGCGACGTGGGGCTGCCTACGGACTTTAGAAACCGACCCGGATTGGGTGGTGTGCCACACACCACCGACCAAGTGGTGTGTTGATGTGGCAAAGTTCTGTAGGCCCTACCATTTTTACCTTATATATCCACACCTTCCATCCATTTTGTGATATCATTTCAAGAAATGAGACAAAAAATGAGGGAGATCCAACGCTCAAGTGTACCACACCATGGAAAGCAATAGGAACAATGACACCCATCATTGAAGCCTTCTTAGCACACACCATGATGTTTATTTGCCATCCAACCAGTTCATAAGGTCACCAAGACATTGACTAAAGGAAAACAAAAATATCAGCTTTATCTAAAACTTCTGTGGCCTCCACAAACTTTTCAATGGTAACCGTTCAACCCCACTGTTTTCTGCTGTGTGGTACACTTGAACTTTGGATCTGCCTATTTTCAGAATTGTTCCCTAAAATGATCTCACAAAATGGATAAATGGTATGGATATAACCCCTACATCATGGTGGGGCCCACGGAACTTTGCCACATCAAAACACCATCGACGCACTAGGCAATCGGCATCCGCTGGAAACTTAAAACAAAGCTAAGCAAAGAGCTTAGAAACGTTCTAAAGGAAGGGGCTTAACCAAAAGCTATAAGATGGTTAGGGATGTTCAATCCACCAACGGGAACAGCCAGATCTAATGAACTCTGTGTTGTATTTTGTTTTAAAATAATATTAAATTTTGATTTTCAAATTTTCAGTGGTTTTCTCTACATTTAAATTTTGGTGTTTTTGAATTGTGGGTTTTGTCCCACATCGAATTTGACAAAGTAAATTCTCTTGTATATAAAATAGGTTTTTTACCTTGGGCTCGAACCCCATTCAGGGGGCATATGAATTTGGTCCTGTGAGGGCTATGCTAATAGCTCTAATTTATATCATTGGCCACACGCGCGTGCGCGCTAAGCCAAGCCCTTCGGGCTGGGTTGGGCTAAGCTGGGCATGGGCGCGGGCGCGGGCGCAGGCGCGGTGTGTGTGTGTGTGAGTACTCGGGACTTTATTTGCGAGAGTGTATTCACACATGCGTCTTTTCGTTTTAAACCAGAGAGGTGTGTCCGTTCTAGTTGGTCGCATCTGTTAGGTTTAAACTCAACGGACCTAACCCTTTGTAAAAGGATGATTATACACAACTTCGAAGTCTATATAAAGACTTCCAATTTATGTTACTTAGCTCATCGCTGAGTCAACTCAGCACTTTCGGGTCAAACTGCAAGTGGTTCGAGCCCGTCTACAATGAGTGCACCGCTGGGACCGGTAGTTGTTGTATCCTGGAGGTTGATTACTCTGGAAATCTGTTACACTTGGGACGCTGTTTAAGAGGAACAAATTCGATTTTAAGTCGAGTGACTCAGTCACGCATCGACTCAATTCAATGTCTTCTTTCTCAAAAAAAAAATAATAATAATAATAAATAAATTTGGTTCTCAATTTTAATAGTCTATTTAATTCAACCAAATATTCCAACACCCGACAATCCTACACGTTTTCCACTGTATGATGAGGATGGAAGCCCTATACTACCTCCTGCAGTGAAGTCTAAGCTCGCGTGAAGATCAAGGAAAGTGGAGGCAAAGAGAGCCACAATCAACACCACGCTCAAAGCTTTCTTCTCCATTCCTCCGATTTTAAGAAAACAGCAAAACGCCACTTACCCTTACCTCTGCTGTGGCCCTGACTTCTTTCTCTGCCCTTCATTTCACATTCAACTTTTTTCTTTTTAAAAAATAAAATAAAAAATTAATAACACACGGGAACACACCCCGCACACTCACGCTAGTGGAATTTCACCACCTACGGATACTTGAACCCTTGACCGGGTGTTGAAACTCCTAAGAGTCTACACCCGACACTCGCACTCATCTCCTATTTATTCGTGAGAGAACGGCGGAGAGGATCAATTGAAAAGAAACACGTCTTGCCGGCTTTTTATTTTTTTTTCCTTTTCTTTCAAATTTGTTTAGGCAATCACGGGCCTACTCTTTCCTACGCTGCAGAGTCACGGACTACAAGCGGCAGACACGATCGTACCACGTTTCGAATGTGGAAAGTGTTTATGAGAATCCAATGGCTAACATGGACTCGGTTTCGGTAGTGACGCCTCCACTACCGGACTTGGTACTGATGGGTGCTGGAAATGCTAGCCCTATGGCCCCACCATGATGTATGTGTCTTATCCACGCCGTCTATCTATTTTCCAACTAGTCGTGAGCCCAAATGTGGCAGATCTAAATCTCAGGTGGAGCACACCATAGGAAATGGTGGTGATTGAACTCTCACCATTAAAAATTTCCTAGGGCCCACTATATAATGTTTATTTTCCATCTAAACTTGTTGATTAGGTCACACGGACCTGGATGATGAGAAAACACAAATATCAGCTTGATCCAAAACACTAATGGCCCTGGGAAGTTTTTAATGGTTGGCGTTCAATCAGCGCTATTTCTTATGGTGTGGTCCATCAGAGATTTAGATCTACCTCATTTTTAGGCTCAGGCCCTAACCTGATTTGAAAATATGGTGGATTGAGTGGAAAAAACACATACATCATAGGCCCGCGGATGTTTTTCTAGCACCAACCAGTCCCGATGGGTCATTACCGAATTCGGGTTCGCCCAACCCCGCATTATCGTGAGTAAGCTGTAACTACAGCTGATGCAGCACCATGCTGTTGGTTTTTAAACTTTATCGTCTATCAAAACTTATATTTAAAACCATTTCAAAACATTCCCTTTTAATCTTGAAAATTATTTGCTATTAAAAGTTGAATATAAAAAGCCGGCTAGTCGATGGCGCAAAAGGCTAAGGTTTGAGATTTCATTGGTCAGGGAGCAAGACACGCCAGCCATATTGGTGGTACGTGGTACACCAGCCAATCCGCTTAAATGAAAGCATGACAAAAGCTAAGTGGACCCACCACAGGAAACAGTGTCACGGAGAGGGATTGGCTACTCCCCCTGCCACCAGCCATTGACTGGTGGTGGGTGGGTGGTCTGTGGGACCCACCACCACCACCATGATGTATGTGTTTCAACTATGTTGTTTATTTATTTTTATAGATTATTTTATGGTATGAGATAAAAAATGAGGTATATCCCGATGTCAAGTGGACCACCTTATGGGAAATAGTGTTGAATGAATGTACACCATTAAAAACTTTTTGGGAACATAAAAGTTTTGGATTAAGATGATCTTTGTTTTTTCCCTTCATCTAGGTCTGTATGACCTAATCAATAGATTGGATGTCAAATAAACAATATAGTGAGCCTAAGGGAGATTTTAATGGTGGATATCCAATCATGATTGTTTTCCTATGGTGTGGTCCACCTGAGTTTTATATCCCTCTAATTTTTGGGATCAAGCCCTTATGATCTGTAAAAATGGATGAAACACATACATCATGGTGGGGTCCATAGAGCACCGACCACCGGCTACTGGTAGGGGTGTACATCGAGTCGAAGCGAGATGAGTTGGACTCGGCTTGGCCACTACCTGAACCCGGCTTGAACTGGGCTCGGCTCAGTCCTCAAGCATGACTGGCCAGCTCAGCTCGGTTCGGTCAGCAACTCAAGCTAGTTCGAGCCGAGTTCACCTTCAAAATTTTCATTGTATGTAAAACAATGATAGTGGTTTAATTTATAGGTATTTTATCATACACCTTCTAAACAACATAAAAATAAAGAAAAGAAAGGATATTTTTTTTTTTTGTATATTTTTTTTTTTGTATATCTTCTTTGCCACCGCCACACTTCGTTGAGTCATTTCATCAAACACTTGGTGAGCAACATCAAAATCAAAGTAACCATTTTTGAGTCAAATCAAGCGAGCTAACTAGCAATCCACGTCCTTTCATTCATCCCTTTCCTACGTGACTTGTCTCTTCATGAATTTCAGCACCTATGGGTACTCGAACCCTTGACCGGGGGTTGAAACTCTAGAGAGTCTACCACCCGAGCAAGAGTAAGGACCCTCTTGTATCTTCATTTGTTTTTAAGGCAATCATTGATTTCTAGATCATTATGTACCATCATGTTTGGAATGCGGAAAGCGTGTTAGATTTCAATGGATAAGCATGACTCGCACGGTAAGAGTGTGTGGTCACTTTCAGCTAATTGAGACTGGAATTTACAGCTGGCCTGACCATGCGAGGGCGAAGTGGATTGCATGCTGAGTAACTGGCTGGAGCTCATCATGATTTATTTATTTTATCTACTCCCTCCATCCATTTTATCACATAATTTTACAGCTTGAGCCTAAAAATGAAGCATATCCCAAGCTCAAGTGGACCACACCTCAGGAAACAGTGTGAATTTAATGTTCACTGTTGAAAATTTTTTGAGGCCACACAAGTTTTGAATCAATTTAATATTTGTTTTTTTCCCTTCATCAATTTAATGAACAGTTTAAGTGATAAACATCAGTGTGAGCCCTAGGAATCTTTAAACCGAGGAAATCATTATCCCCATAAGCATGACCTGAAAGCATGGTGCTAAAAATCAGTCTCAGCCAATTAGGATGAGAGCTTATGACCTGAAAGCATGGTGCTAAAAATCAGTCTCAGCCAACTAGGATGAGAATTTACAGCTGGCATGACCTGCAAGCAAACATTCGTGTGCGACGAATGGACGGTTAGATACTTAAAACAGGGGTGAGCAAAGTGATCAGAAACGTCCGACATGTGGCTGTATCAAAAGACATAAGACGGTTAGGCAGTTCAATCCGCCAATGGGAATCGCCAGATCTGATGGACTCAGCGTTCTTACACGCTTGCTACGTGTATGGTGAAAGATTAAAGCACTATATTACCTCCAGCAGTTAATGCATTGAATAAGTCTACGCGAGCGTGAAGCTCCAGAAAAGAGGTGGCAAGGAGAGCCACCATCAACACAACGCTCAAACCTTTCTTCTCCATTCCTACCACCCTTTTCTGAAACTCTAATCTCTCTTATATTCCCTGGCTTCTTTCCCTGCCCTTCATCTCCCATTTATACACGAGGTAACGGTCAATGTGACCAATTGAAAAGTAACACGTGTATTCCTTCTCTTTTTTCTTTCGAAGCTTAATTTTAGGCAATCACGTGCCACCTTTATCCTAGGCTCAAGAGGCAGTAAGATAATTATCAATTATCATGTGGAAAGTGTGTATGAGATTTCATCGGCGGACGCGGATTTCATCATTTTTAGGATCAAGGCATAAAGTGATATGTAAAAATGGATGAAACACATACATCATGGTGGGGCCCAAAGAGCACCACCGCCAGCCACTTGGCTAGTGGTAGGGAGAGTAGCCAATCCGTTTTCAGAGTGAGAAGGGATGCTCCCGGTAAGACCACTCTAACAGTGGTAATAGAGCCTCTGACGGTAAAAAAAAATCAAATAATAATAATAATAATAATCTCCCGCAAGGACTAGTCAATGAGTTAGGTTTAACTACAGCTGACGCAGCACTGGGTGGAGAGCTGTTCATGGCATTTAATTTTAATTTTAATTTTTTAATGAAAAGATTCCGTTCTAATTTTGAAAGTTGATGAGATGATGATATTTTGGCATGTAAGGGCAATGTGCGGAAACTTCACTGAAATAGTTTGAAACACATATCTTCACAAGTATTATAAGAAGCCTTTAAAGTTTTACTGATGTAGAGTGGGTCGTGGACAATTTTATAGCTAAGATGGATCAGAAAAGGCTAGGTCGATGATGGAAGTGATTCAGACCGTTGGACCTTAGACCAGACGTATCTTGCAATCCAAAATGAGTTATCGGGCGTAGAATATATGATTTCAGCGTAGAATGAGCTATTTTAGCCACCCAACCCCGCTATGCCCGGTTGCGCAAGCCGGATTTACGAAATACTCCCAAATCGACGGTCGTTTCCCTATTTTAATTCCTTTTCTACTATAAATAGTAAGTTTTAGTTTAATTATAACTCTTCATCAAATGGGCTTTAGGAGTTGCGTCCAACATGAAAAACGCTTAGAATAATTAGGAGAACAACTTGGTGAAGCCAAATGGGACACTTACTATTTTTGGCTGAAAACGTCGTGCACTAGTAGACATCACCACCGTCTATAAATGGTAAGTTTACTGATTATAGTAAGTTGTGATTTCTAGGAGTTTTAGTTATAGTTTGCTTCTGATTTCTCCCCCATTACTTGGTATCCTTATTTTAAGGGTTGTGAACTCATTTATTTCATCAATGAATCAATCAAGTTACTAATTTTTTAGAATTTATTTATACTTTCTTACTTTCTTTCCTCGTGGATTCAAGAAGTCTTGTTGAGAATTCACTACAAGAAAGTAGGCCTTTAGCCTCATTTTTTTAGCCTCAGTTAAAAAAAAGGAGGCTAAATATGGTTTTTAGCTTCGGTTGTAAAGGAACTGAGGTTAAAAATTCACTTTTTGCCTCGGTTGATGAGAAACTGAGGCTAAAACTCTGCCCTATTGCCTCGGTTGGTAAGAAACTGAGGCAAAAGTCTGTCCTTTTGCCTCGGTTAGTGAGCAACTGAGGCCAAAAGTCTGCCCTTTTGCCTCGGTTGGCGAGCAACTGAGGCTAAAAGTCTGCCCTTTTGACTCGGTTGTTGAGAACTGAGGCCAAAAGTTTGCCCTTTTGCCTGAGTTGGTAAGCAATTGAGGTAAAAAGTTTGCCCTTTTGCCTTGGTTGGTGAGCAACTGAGGCTAAAAGTCTGCCCTTTTGCCTCGGTTGTTGAGAACTGAGGCCAAAAGTCTGCTCTTTTGCCTCGGTTGATGAGAAATTGAGGCCAAAAGTTTGCCCTTTTGCCTCAATTGGTGAGAAACTGAGATCAAAAGTCTGCTCTTTTGCCTCGGTTGGTGAGTAATTGAGACTAAAAGTCTACCTTTTTGCCTCGGTTGTTGAGAAACTGAGGCTAAAAGTTTGCCCTTATGCTTCGGTTGATGAGAAACTGAGGTCAAAAGTCTACCCTTTTGCTTCGGTTGGTGAGCAACTGAGGCTAAAAGTCTGCTCTTTTGCCTCGGTTGTTGAAAACTGAGGCCAAAAGTCTACCCTTTTGCCTCGGTTGGTGAGCAATCAAGGCTAAAAGTTTGTCTTTTGCCTCGGTTGGTAAGAAACTGAGGCAAAAAAGTCTGCCTTTTTGCCTCGGTTGTTGAAAACTGAGGCTAAAAGTCTATCATTTTGCCTCGGTTGGTGAGCAACTGAGGCTAAAAGTCTACTTTTTTGCCTCGGTTGTTGAGAAACTGAGGCTAAAAGTCTGTCATTTTGCTTCGGTTGGTGAGAAACTGAGGCCAAAAGTTTGCCCTTTTGTCTCGGTTGGTGAGCAATTAAGATCAAAAGTCTGCCCTTTTACCTCGGTTGTTGAAAACTGAGGCTAAAAGTCTACCCTTTTGCCTCGGTTGGTGAGAAAATGAGGCTAAAAGTTTATCCTTTTGCATAATAATATGAGAGAAAAAAGAACTAATCAGAAATTGGGTGGGCCCAGTACATCTCCAATCATGTAATGGGGTGGGCCTCTTACTCCTTCTTAGCCTCTTATGTCTCTCCTTTTCCTGACAGTTACATAGGAACCGAGGCGGAACCTTTTAGCCTCACTTGCGTAGGAACCGAGGCAAAAATTTCACCCTTTAGCCTCACTTGCGTAGGAACGGAGGCAAAAAAGCCACCTTTTAGCCTCAGTTGCCCGGAACCGTGGCAAAAAGTCCACCTTTTAGCCTCTATTTCATGCGAACTGAGGCAAAAAATGTACATCTGTGTATAAAGCGCCGGAAGAAAGAAACGACAGAGAGCGGCGTTGAGAAATCAAAATCGCTGGAAGCTTCGAATCTCCTCTCCAGAGAGAGAGAGAGAGAGAGAGAGAGAGAGAGAGAGAGAGAGAGTCCACCGCTTCTCAACATCCCACTGCTCAAACCCTAGAAAAAACGCTAACCTGGAAAGGACGTCCTATAATTAGAAAAATCTTCTCCCTTTTCCCTCTCTCTCTAACCTTTCCTCTTTTAGAGCCTGTGATCTTCGTTCTTGAAGGATTTCTGCCGCAGATCCCACTCCGGAATCGAGGTTCCAGCTCTCGGATTTTCTTTTCTGAGAGGTATCTTTCGCATTCTCGTCGTTTCTGCTCGAAATTTAGCTCTGGATCTCTTTTTGGGAGAGATTCCTTACGTTTTGACATCTTTAAATGTGGATCTGAACCGGTTTGGAGCATTTTCTGACGAATTTTCGCTTTTAGTTTTGGAATCGACGATTTCGCTCTCAGAATTTTGTTTTTGAGATGTTTCTTTCAAATAATTGTCTTTTCTGATCGAATTTTAGCCTAGAATCCCTTATCTGTGGAGATTCTCTAACTTTTGAGATCTAATTTGCGGGTTTTAGCTCCTAAATCGGGGTTTCTGCTCTCCGGTTCGAGTTTTGTGAAACGTTTCTTTTGGTTTGCTTGTTTTTAAAGGAGATTCTTTCAATTTGAGAACTTATTTACGGATCTGCACTTGCTTTATATATATATTCCTTCTCGGTTTTGAGAGGATTCAAATGCCGAGATTTCAATGGATTTTGCGAGAGTTTGGGAAATTTTAATGCAGTTCCTGTTTTTGGAAAGATAATGTCTAGTAATGGTTTAAGAAAGCGTGGGTTTGGAGGATTTTGTGTTCGGGAATTGCTGATTTCCACAGTTGAATTAGGGTATTTTTTTTTTCTCTGTTTCTGCTTGGAATTTAGCTTCAGATCTTCTTTGATGGAATATTTTTCATTTTTCGGTCTTGTTTTAGGTGGGATATATGAATCTTTACTGTTTTATTTGTTTTGACGGAAAACAAAAGATCATAGAAGTAGCAAAATTTATAATGTGATTTCCAAGTTTAAGAAAATGTAGTGAGGATTTGAGTAATGTTTTAAATTTTCACTGCATTTGAATGATTTACTACTGCTGTATTGTAGGTTTAGCTCCAATATCTGGTTGCAGGAATTAGCCTTTTGGGATGCTTGTTGATGTCATGATACTTATTTATAGTGGGGTCCTTATCTTCATCGGTTCGGATCACTGACCCATGTATAATTTCACCTATTTAGTTCCTTATAGTAATAATTTCACCAATGAAGATAAGGACCCCACTATAAATGGACAGTAAATTAAAAAAATTCTGAGGATGTCGATATTGATGATGAGCTAGACCCTGCGATGAAGGAAGAACTCGACAGGTGAGCTGGATGTGTTTATTTTTGGATTTGATCTTTCAGTTCCATGTATCTTTTCTACAGTCCTCATACAATGTTCAGGGAATTATATAATCCTAGGGTATGCTTACTGTTTCAAACAAAACACTTACTGTTTCTATGTTTTCAAGTTTAAGTGATTCA
This sequence comes from Magnolia officinalis, assembly GCA_021015155.1. NCBI lineage: Eukaryota > Viridiplantae > Streptophyta > Magnoliopsida > Magnoliales > Magnoliaceae > Magnolia > Magnolia officinalis. The sequence continues at coordinate 113,024,557 of JAJHSJ010000002.1, forward strand.
AAATGGGTCAAGAGTTTGTCATCAGCCAACCATGACATCTCTTCACTTTAATAAATACATGGGGTATGCTTACAATGTATCTTTTTCTTTTTTCTTTTTGCAATGGCTATAAGTACATGCCTTATCAACTTTTGGCTTGCCACGTCACAATGGAGGTGAGTTTCTTGGCTGTTAACTGGTAGCTCTGTGTTGGAAAGTATTCTTCTTCATCATGGTTATCAAACAATTCCTGTTACAACAAAAGTGGCTGATGTGCCAGTCCGTGTTGGCATTGAGTTGTAGTTTGACCAGCAAGTGTGTCAGCCAAGTGAGAAGGTCCTGGACTGGGTCCAAACTTAAATAGATTGAACAATTGCATTTCGGCTATTTGATGAATGTTAAAGATTGAATGAAGCAGCTTCATAAAAGCTCAAAAGAATCCTCATCAACATGCCAAATTGAGCTCCAATGGTTACCCACATAATGCCAAGTAGGGTTCTTTTGACTTGTGGTAAACTCCTTCCAATGGCAGAAGACAAGTCTTGCTTTCTTTAAATTTTATTTCCAATTTATGGTACTCAAAAGGTGTGTTGTACCAATGTGAGCCAAGTAAGTTGTTTCCTGTTGTGACTTCTGTGTCCTTTTCGACTGGAATCAGGACTTGAAGGTTGGAAATTTAGTTATCTTGATATTCTAATGATGGATTTGGATGGCGTCTTTACTTCAGAGTTATGTAAGTAGAAATTTGACAGTAATGCCATTTGGGAAAATAACAAAAACTTTGAGAAATGAAATTTACGTGTTTGAAGAGGTTCTGATATTTTTTAGGTTTTGATATTTATTTATTTAATTTTCTGGTTTTCTTTTATTTTGACTTGATCTTGATTGTGAAGTTAGAGAATTGAAAATTTGATGTGAATGCTGTTTTAGAATTGCTTGTAGATGTTGTGAAAATCGATATTTAGTTTTATTATTATTATTATTATTTAAAATCAGTAGTCGGTGTCTTCTTTTCTTCTCCTCTTTTCTTTTCTTGTTTTGTAAAGGAAGTTGCACACACATTCTCTTTGTGATCCTCCGGGCCCCTCCCAAGGTGGCCCGCACTGGCCTGGTTGGTGGGGTGATCTTCAGAAAAGGAGGTGGCAATCACCATTATTTTCTTGCTTTGTATGAAAATTGAGGAATCCTTCGACCATCTATTTATCCATTGTCCATTTGTGAGGGAAATATGGTTGAACTTCTAGAATCTCTTTGGGGTGTCGTGGGTGATGCCGGAATCAGCGGAGGCTTCTTCACTCATGGCATGGGTGTGGGTTTGGGAAGAATGGTAGGAGATGTTGGAGGTTGGCCTTATTGACTAGTACCTGGGCTTTATGGGGGGAGTGAAACAATCGTTGTTTTCGTAATCTTTGTGGGAGTGCATCCATGGTTTTTGAAGGAATGGGTTTCAATCTTTACTGCTGGGAGTGAGTTGGATCTCTTTTGTAATTAGTTGAATGTCGTGTAATTCTTTTGGTCATTTCAGTTTCTTTCAGTAAAACCATTACTTTTAAAAAGAAAATATTCCTAGTTGGAAATTTGCAAGTTTGGTGGGTGTGGTTTAGAAATGACTGATGACTGCTAGTTTTTGGAGGATAATTTTGTATCTTTATTTTGTTGTTGATTTTGATTTTTATGATTTAAAGTCTTATTTTAGTTGTTAGTAGGAAATTTGATGGGAATGTGGTCTGAGGCAGCTGGAAGTGTTGCTTCATGCCAAAAAATGACGCTTATTCGGGTGGCTGCCACCATGAAGATCATTCCTCTTAACAGATTGATCCTGGACTCTCATTAAAATGCTAATGTTTGACTGTTGTATGGATGTATTAGCATGTCTGGTTTTCCAGGGCTGATCTATTAGAAACTGATAGACATAAGATTAAGATTGTAGTTCAATGGTTTCCTTTCTGAGTTGTTGAGGTGACAGATTTCCATGTGGTAGGATAAGATCGTGTTGTTCGTGATGGAATCTCGGCAAGCTCAATCTCAATCGCAGTCGTCATCTGTTAGAAGCCACACCGCGCTACCTCTTGTCGAAAGAAGAAATCAGAGGAAGCCAGTTTCTTAGCTGATCTAAGGGATCACATTGATGAATTTGTTCATGCTTCCATGGACGAACACAAGACATGCTTTACGAAGACCATTCAAAAGGGTAGGCAAACACTTGAACCAGAACTCGAATTGGGGAGCCAAATGTCAACAAAAGAAACTGAAGATAACACTTGATAGACTCCAGCGTGCTTGACAGTATACCAAACTATATCCACAGGAAGCACGTTATCCATGTATTCCAATCCTCATAATTGCTGGCCCTGTTATGGATGTGGGGAGCTGGGCTGGAAAATCATAGTGGTGTCAGACTATCCTAGCCATTGGTTATCATCAGTTGAAAATGATCCGATATCCAAATTACATGGTACATTTGTATATGTATTTATTTACCAGATGCTCTTTTGTCCCATTTCAGATGTTTGGAATGTCGAAGGTTGTTGCTGAAAGGAATTCCGGTCTTAATGAAGTTGAAAGTTCTCTGCCTCTTCAAACAATAGTCTCAGAAAAATAATGGTGAGCAAGATAATCTTTTTTCTTCTTCATGAAATTAAACAGTATTATTTTTCTTTTGTACCTATATGTTTATTTCCTAGTTCGTTATTCCTTCATCTTAAAGCTATTCTTTAATATTAACAGCAGAAGAAGATGGATGGGCAGTGTTATCTCAGGGTCTGCCAAGCACAATGGCACCGGTGATGACGAATGCAACCATGACTTTGTATTATTTGTGGAACCTAATATTGTGTAACAGTTTGATTGAGTTAAACTTTAAATAGACTGTTGTAAACTGTTTTGTTGGTATTGTGGCTTTCATGATTGATTGTTTCATGAGTGGATTGAATGAATGGATTAGTAGTTTAAATAAATATTTTAAAAAAAAAAAAACATTTTTAGCCTCAATTTTTAACTGAGGCTTGAATTTAGCCTCGGTTGTTGATAACCAAGGCTGAAATTCCCGCGGCTAAAGGATTTAGCCTCGGTTTTTGAGAACCGAGGTTAAAAATAGATTTAGCTTCGGTTGGAGGCAATTGAGGCTAACACTTAGATTTAGTCTCAGTTGAAAACAATGGAGGCTAAAATTTTGATTTAGCCTCATTTTGTAAAAAACCGAAGCTAAAAAGGTTCTTTTAGCCTCACTTAAAGAACTGAGGCTATAAAAGTCATTTTAGCCTCGGTTGCTAAAACTGAGGCTAAAGCCTTTAGCCACGGAGGTTTCAACCTCGGTTTGGATAACTGAGGCAAAACTGAGGCTAAAGGCTTTAGCCTCAGTTTTTAACATTTTTAGCCATTGTTTTGAACCGAGGCTAAAGCCCCCTTTTCTTGTAGTGATTCCAGAGAAGCTCTGTGGATTCGGAGTAGCTATCTTTGAGGAAGACGGTGATTGACCTCATCAAGTTCATCCCTGCATCATTTCCCAATGTGATCCAAACCCGAGTAGAGATATGTTGGAAACCATGGGTCTGATTAAAGATTTGGGTCGTGTGAAATGGTTGCTAAGTTGATTGATTGATACGATCTGCTAACGTTGTGCCCAAGTGGCAGTAGATCAGACCTATATTGCAGATCGACCTATATTGCAGATCCAAATTGAGATGATTTTTTGAGTGAATTAACAATTACATTGATCAGTTTGAAATTGGTCAAAATGTGCATTGAATGGTCCAAAAGTGTCATGAATGGGTATTTTGGATGTCTATATAAGTCAGGTCCGGATAAGAGAATAGAAGAGAACCTGTGAGAGAGAGAAGGGGTGTTATAAAGGTTGTATATGGGCAGGTATAGTAGGGCCACTTGGATGCCTATATAAGTCAATCTAGGAGAGTCAAATGAACATAAAATAGTGGACATTGCAAACCACCATTGAAACATTCACGTGTAAAGGATATCCATCTGCTTTGACATCGTATTTTAAGGCATCAGCACCAAAATGAGGCCATTCAAAGCTCTAGTGGGCCAAATGACAAGGAAGAGAGGATTGAATAGCCACCATTGAAACATTTTGGGCCACCTTTGAGATCTCTTTGAACTTTGGATCTGCCTCATTTTTTGGATCATGCCCTAGCATGAGTTGGCAAATAGATTGACTGGGTAGGTTTCTCACAAACATCAAAGTGGACCACGTGCGCGTCAACAAGAGAGAGAAGACAAAGAACAAGAGATATAACGGGTTTTACGATTGTACGTGGGTGTGTGAAGTAGGTGGAGTTTTAATGAGAGTATCTTTGGTATTTTAAAAATATAAAACCAAAAGTGTACGAGGCATCCAAGAGAGAGTGATTTTTACCGTGAGAGTGATCTTGAGAGAGTGATTTTTAGCGTGAGAGGATCTTACCGGCTGAGTGACTTGCATAGGCATCCAATAGACCTATTTTCTAAAGTTCTTTCAGCGTTGCATGCCTCTTAAATTATTAGCTATTTAGGTGACTTGCTGTTATATATAAGCTGTTATCCTCCTTATGCCTATTTGGTTTTGTTTTATATTTTTAAAGAGTTTTAGCCATTCACCGGCCGATCTATCTTCTACCTATTGTAAAAGACATGCCTACTTTTAAACATTTTCCAAATACCCACTTATTATTTTAAAATAGGGTCAAAAGGTTGTTATTTTAACTTTGACTAACATCTTGCAAATGGGTTAAATTGTTATCTTTGTAAAAAGATTATTTTACCCCTACTTTTAAATGAATCGAACCCTTATAGCATGGGGAGGTACTTATGTTGAATCCACGTGTAGTGGGACAATGTCGTGGGCTCCACAATATTGTCTTAATTTGTTTGATCAGGCCATTATTTATCCTTGTTTGATAATTATTTTAAGAAATGAGATTTAAAAAAATGAAGTAGATCCAAATATTAGGTGGACCCTACCATTGTTTTACAATTGGACATCTATCAAGAAAAGCTACATTGGGCCGCTGTAATGTTGACTTGCCATCCAACCCGTTGATCAGGTCACACAGACATGGAAGAAGGGAAAGCACAAATATAACTTGATCCAAAATGACGTGGCGTACATACATAATCAATAATTAGTACAGGGACCTACAGGGCACGTGTTCAATAACGACGTTTATAGAATGGTTTATTTGCAAGTGAGGAATTACACCATCCAACATTCCTAGATATAGTTGTTGGTTGGAAACAAATTATCCCATCTATCAGTTTCTTGACAAAATTCATTTTTACTAACAATTTATTTTAAGGTATTGAATGCGTGCGATGTTGGGTGAACACAGTGAGGGAGAAAGAGGAACGTTGGATGCGTGTGCGTTGCTTGAACAGTACCAGCGAGATAGAAGGGTGGGTGAATATGGAATAGGAGAGAAATGTACACGTGCGATTAAAAAGTAAAATGGCATTTATCTCATTTTTAAAATACAAACAATACTCTCTGGTTAAAACCCCACCAACCTCACCGTACGACCCTCAGAACCAGTGTCCTTTCTCTCCCCTTCACTCTCTCTCTCCGTCTTCTCTCTCTTCTTTGAACCGTACATGGCCCTACATTAATGGTTGTGAGAATTACACCCGCCCATTTATTTTCCAACTCATCCTAGGGCATGGGCTAAAAATAAGGCAATGCAAAGATCAAAGTGGCTCCCATGGTTCCCCAAGATATTTCGTACGGTCCACTTTTAGGGCTCATGCCCTAAAAAAGGCAAGTAAAATTGACAGTGTATATAAAACACATGCATCACAGTGGGCCCCATAGAGTGGGGCCGGCAGGGATATCCCTAGCTGCGTGGCCCCAAATGCATGTGAGAAATTTACCACGTCCCTCTACTTCTCTAACATGATCTCCAGCTCCATGTTAAAACATGTTTCTAATAACAGGGCAGATCCAAAGCTGAAATGGACCACACTGCGGGTAACAGTGAGGATGGAACACCCACAAGCCTTGATAGGGCCACAAAAGTTTTGGGTCTGGCTACGGAAGTGGATTGGCTGGTGGCTACTATTCCTGTTTTCAGTTCATCGCAAATTAATAGGTGGGCCGTGGGAAGGTTTCATCCATTTTGTATGTGTTTCATCCATTCCTTCATCTATTTGTACAGATCATTCTAGGGCTTGATCTAAAAAATGATATGGTTATAAACATCAGGTGAACCAGACCACATGAAAACAATAGTGATTGGATATCCACATTAAAATCTTCCTAAGGCCCACTGTACTGTTTATTTGACATCCAATATGTTTATTAGGTCATACAACAAGCCCACATGAAGGGAAAAAAACAAACACTACGCCAAAACAGCGAAAAAAGGACGGCCGAAAACCGTCTCAAACGGCAAAAAAGGACGGTCATGGACCGTCCCAAGGGCCTTCATTTTTTGGGGCGTCGTATTACTTAAAGGACGGTCATGGACCGTTCTAAAAAAGGACAGTCATGGACCGTCCTAAAAAAGGATGGTCATCGACCGTCTCTTAGGACCATTTAAAGGACGGTTATAGACCGTCCTTAACAAGGACTGCTATAAACCGTCTCTTCATGAGCCATAAAGGACGGTCATGGACCGTCCTTTTAAAGGACAGTCATTGACCGTCCATAAAAAGGACGGCTATGCACCGTCTCTTATTAACCTGAAAAGGACG